>JAQQZX010000036.1:210691-225742 GCA_030068355.1 Notoglanidium maculatum | reverse complement strand
ACATACAGAAAGCATACGGCCCTGCTGCCCCCTCCTCATCTCTCTCACTCCTTTTCTCTCTCTCTGTGTGTGTGTGTGTGTGTGTGTGTGTGTGTGTGTGTGCGCTGGCGTGCAGGTCAGTGGAGTTACACGTGTTAACAGAAACACTCGGCTTTAAGGCTTTGCTAAAACATCTGCTCATCGTTACACAAAATACAATCTAGTGTTACGCTTTTCAACCGGTAGCACTACTTTGTTAGCTACCAGCTATTGAGAACACACACACACAGCTAGCATCACAGGGAGGGTCTTTGGCATTCTTCTTTATTATTGTTTATGATGATCATCACTGAGATAAAACGAATGAGAACAGGAAACTACGACCATATATGGAAAGTGGCAGACAAAAAGGGCCAGACGGTATGGAGAGTGTGGCATGGTGTGATAGCAGTCAGTGCATTCTTTAATGTCATTTATTAAAGAATCACACCTCATACTTTTTATCCATTTGTGGTTACATTTCATGTCTGCAAAATAAATTACTTCCTGTTCTGACTGATGTTCTAGAAAAAAATGCAGCCTGTCATGTAACCAAGAAACAGCAAAGAAGAGCAACTTCCTCTGTTCAGAAGATGTCGGAAAACTAGCTTCACCTCTGTTCTGGAGACTCCTGCTATAAATGTTAAATAAACATCTCCTTTATTTAAGAAACCTCACCAGATCATGTTTATTTTGATTTTCAGTAAGGACACGTTACCCCGTCAATGTTCTCTCTCCTCTTCTTTTTGGACGGAATCGTGGATTTCCCAGCGACGTTCCAGCTCCAGGAGATTTTAAAATGGTGGACAGGGACGTCCGGCTCTTCGGGAAGCGTCCAGTCCAGACGTGCCGTCACCAAACCACCGCCGCCCGACGTGATGTTGGACAGCTTGAGTCCGGCTGGGCGTGGAGGAGGAGAGGGATCTGAGAAGGATTAAAAAGAGTTTGGAGCTGATATTAGAGCTGGATTTAAGCACTTAGGGGGCGTGGCTTTCAGAGTTCAGATGTCCGGAGAAGGAACTGTAGAGAAGAAGTGACGCACATCAGCCATGTGCTGCACTACAGCTCCAAATTACTGCAGGTTATTAACAGAGGAATATAAATAACCATTAAAGTGGAGTTACTGGTACCACCTCAAACATGATTCATTTCCAGAAACAACCTGAGGAGTTTTATTCCTTTTACACCACAGCAAGCAGTCAGAACATTACACACTCTTCTCTGTGCATCAGACGATTTTTACAAAGTGTTACATGTATTTACTACAGAAACGAAAGTGTGGACAGAAACGTGACTTCTGTTACTGCTACTGCTATAGAAAATCAAACACTTTCTGACCAATGAGAATCCAGACTTGATCAGCGCTGTGGTGAAAAGTACCGTCACATTAAACCTTTGATCACAGTTTTGGCAGACGGACTGCATTTTTGCTTTATGCTACATTCGTGACTGAACTTTTCCTTTAATGCCAATCAGATCGCCGAACACGAACTCTTTCGTGTCTGAGACGTGACGTCAACTCGGACTCGCGCACGCGGCACGCTTGAACAATCACCCAGTTTAAGAGGTCCTTGGAGTTGTATTTTTACTCCCATCTGAAAATAATTGCTGTTCGCTAGCAGGCTAACCTTAGCAGCGCTACATAAATAAATGGCAAATGATGACAAATTGAAATCATATGAACAGCCTTGTCGAGAGAAAAGAAGGGATGTAACGTGAGCTGATTCTCTGAGTCTGTGTGTGTGTGTGTGTGTGTGTGATTAGTGCCAATGATTCATGCCCCATTATTTACTAATGAATGGCCTCTGCAAGGCTGATTGCTATTAATCAGGGCTCGTGTTCTCTTTTATTTAGAGAACTGAAACATTAACATTTTTACTAGAACCTCAGCTAGAAGACGCAGAACGTGTTCTAACAAGAACGTTTACATGATGCATTTCCCAGCACTCAATAATGCACGTGTAATGGTCATGTGTTAGATTGACTTTTCCCCAACACTAAAGCGCTTGGAGGAATAAAGCACTCTGGGGCATGATGGCAAACCGACACACGGGTCACCCTCCCTGAGCTGATTACTGTTACCGCTCTCACACGTCACAGCCGCTGTTACAGAAAGCCAATTGACACCTTCTGACCAATCAGAGTGCAGAATTCAGAAGGGCTTCAGAACAAACTCACACTGACATCTGTAGGATTTCGCTGCAGGCTCGGCCAGGTGCGCAGTTTGGAAATGATTGGAAGGGCGTGTACGCTCCGAAATGAAATTAACTGAGGCTAGGCTGTGTGGAAAGAAAGGCCTGCAGATCTGGTGTGTGTCACAAACACTGCTTCATGGCGCTTTACATTTAACACACACACGCTAATCTGTGGCAGAGATCTGAGTGAAAGAGAACAGACAACTTACCTCATTTCTTGGCACACACACACACACACACACGCACACACACACACACACAACCTGCTGTGTATTAGAAACCAGTCACATATTTAAATCACATGTAAATCACTGAGATTTAAAAAAAATATTGTGATATTATTAAAATGAAGCGTTAGAATTGCTGTAAATCTAAAAAGGAAACGAGGCACAACTGGTTTGTGTGTATGTGTGTGTTTGTGTGTGTGTGTGTTACAATGCACATGACGGAGAGATGGTGTGTCACCACTGTAAATTTTTATAGTTGGTTTTATTGAGCAGGAATAATAACAAACACTCACCTCTGGACGAGCGGAAGTGTTTGCTCGGCGCCGTGAATCCGCGAGTGCCGTGTATGTTCACAGCCGCTACGCGAAACTGGTACCACCGAGTGGCTCTGATCTGCGGCAAGGCCACACGCTCCTCTGTGACCTGAAAAAAACCCATGAAGGATAAGACAGGTTTATATACTGCGCACGGTGTTCTGAGCGTGCAGAAGGTCAGTAACGGTTTTATTCACGACAAGCACGAGGGAATAAACAGAGAAACTAATCCAGGGCTAACACGACACAGGTGAACACAACGGACCAGAAAAACAAACAGTGGCAAACACGGTTGCTGCCATGGAAACCAGGTAACAAATAATGGAAAGTTGGTTGTGTTGTACGTCACGTCAAACCGCAAAAATATTCAGTTTAAACTTTTAGCTTTTAATCTGCATCCACAATGTGGCGCCGTTTTCGCTGGGTGTGTCTACTTTGGTGTACTTACAGTTACAACGTGCTATAAACATGTTTGTAAATATGTTACAGTGCACTACATTCTCTTGCGTATTTATAGCACGCTACAGTCTATGAGGACTTTTCTTATTTTGGTTTGAAATAAAAGCAGAAACCAGAACAATGCCTGAACCTGTGCCACGTCCTGCCATGGCGTTGCGTCGTCTTCGCTCGGGTGGATGCCATAATTCCAGCGCTGCTGCACGACGTAAACCACCGGCTCCACTGAAATGTTAAATTTTGAAGACCAGCGGATTTCCAGTTGGCCCGAGGGCAGTTCAAGAAATGTCAGTTCATTCCTGGGCTTCAGAGGAACACCTGAATAACAGAGAGGGGAAAAGAGAGTCACCCTGGCCTTCACGCAGCGCTCTCTGATCTTCACCTCTCACAGAGTTTTGTTGCAGGACACAAAGCACCTGAAATACTCTGCTAGAGCATAATGTTAATGCAGTATCCTTATGCGTGTATGTGCTGTTCTACATTTTTTTTCTGGATCGATGAGACTCGCTCGCATGACGACACACACAGACTTCATTAAAAGCTACATGTGTGCGCACAAACCGCACTTCCCACACAGCATTTAACCCTCAGCACTGCAATAAACGCTTCCATGTGCAATAAATTAAAGATGTTTACATGCCTACGTATGGCGCTTTGACATGAAGAGACGTTCTGATGTTTAATGTTTAATAAAATGTAAAAGTGTGAAGATGAGGAGAACCCTGCCTCAGCGCAATGCCCTCCCTGTCCATCAGAGTTTATAAATCTCTTGTCAGAGTCGCAAAAGAAACACGGCTGTAGCTCGTTAGCGTAACCACCATAAACACGCCACTCTGTCAGTCACGCTGCCAAGCCTCGCCAATCTATTTGTTTAAGTTCTGCAGCGTGGTTCTGCTGCACTCACTTCATCCTGAAGTCTGTTGTCTCTGTGCGCAGGACACTCCTGAGACCAGCGAAAATGTTCCTCCACCACTGAGAAGCTAGTGGAATCTGTCGCAGACACTCAGTCGCAGACTCCAACAAGCTGCAGGTATGGCTGTGATGCAGCCAAGTCTGTCTCTGTTTCCTCACTGCAGGACACAAAGCCTTCCTAGCGAGCTCACACTTAAGGTAATAAACACATATTTGACCATCAGTCTTCAGGCAAGGCTGGATAACAGGACAGCTACAGTGACCAGAAACAGGTCCGCATTAACACCACAGCCAGAGCAAGGGCTCTAAAAGAACAGCATGGTCTTCAAAAGTACGTACATGCAGAAATGCGCTTCGAGACGACAGAATAGTGCAAAATAAACTCACCTAAACCTCACGTCCACGGTGGCAGGGAACAACCAGTGTACAACCAACAACAAGTGTAATTTGTGCATGCTAAAAATGGCCCCAGTTTATTTCCAGTTGCCCTAACCATGGCTGCAACTGCCCCTATTGTCTCTGAAACAGACGAGAAGCTCGTCTGCACATTATACTCAACTTTTATAGGCTAGCCACAGACAGTTGGTGGAATGAATTCAGGAAAAAATACATCTGCCTAAGTAAAGTGCTCATCTGCGTAGTTATGACCAACCATGCCTTTCTGGCTCTCTCCCATCACAAACTCATGTGCGGGTCTGCAGCACATGTGCTTGGTGGTAGATCATGCAAAGTTATCATAACTGTGGTCTTAGTCTACATATTAAGTCCATTTCAGTTTCAGTCACGATCCTAGGTTTCCATCTCATTGTTCCAGCTGAGCCCCCCTATTTCATGCGGCAATGAGGTTTTTTTAACAGCTCGAAACGGCCACATGTCTACCACATGCCTGGCTCTTCAACGTCATGATGTCATGCCTAAAAGCTGAAAGCCCCGACACTAAGAAAATGAGAAATTCATCTATTTTAAAGCTGCAGAATTACTTTGTCACCACGGGACTAGTACCAGGTGCCTCTCCAACACAGGACAAACCGTACCGCTAAAATGTCCAATGGAGAAATGCATTAATACAGAACTGGAATTGTGGTATATATGCCTTCCAATGCAAAAAAAACTTTGGGTTACGTTTCTGTACCAATGCAGGAAGTTAAACTCAGTGACAGAAAGAAAATGCTGTTACTGTTACTTTTAACAAGTACGTGGGGCCATCACTAAGCCTCATCACTACTTCAGGGCACTGTGAGTATGCTGTGATGCCTCTTGAGCTTTCTGAAGCTTTTTGTTCAAGTTCTTTGAAACATGATGATCAGGAACCAACACAACCATGTCTTTCCTCATACAAGGCCACGAGCAATAAGAGACCTAGAGCTCAATGACTATCCAACTTCTACTAACATGATCAGTGCACAACTTGCTGGGCTCAGGGAATTCAGGAAATTGGGTCTTGTGGTTCCAGTGGACATCTCTTGAACATGGGTTGGGCATACCCCTAAACCAAAACTCCTAGGAACCTTCCACCCAGTCTGTTAGAACCATAGTAACCATATTCACAGATTCAGTCATGACATCAGCTGCCACAGTCCTCACCCGCACTCTCCTCTCACCTTCTGGACCTGCATGACGGAGCCTTGTGACTCATACTCATCTGCCGTGCTGCGTTCCACATGGATCTCCTGAAGATTGCTGTAGATGGGCCCACTTGTATACCCTAAATTTTGTGCTTCTCAAAAAGAGTTTATACCTCTCCGTCATCATGAAGACCGTGCTGTTGCTCATCACAGCTCTCTTACTCACAATCTGCTCATACTGAACATCCCGCAAACACACTTGGTACTATTTAAACTCACTCTTTCACACCAGTATACTTTAATAATTTAATGATTTGAAATCACCTCCTCTGGTGTCAGCCAGAAGATGACATGTTCCCTTTGCAATCTAACTCTTTGTCAAGGTTCCTCATATCATCTCAGGGAGTTCTTCCTCACTACTGTCGCCTCTGGCTTGGCCATTATGGACCTAAATCTACTGTATATCCTGATTTCTGTAAAGCTGCTTCAATGACAATTCTATTGTAAAGATCAAGTTTACTTTTCTTCCCATATCCCAGCTTGTTAGGACTCTGGTGTCTGCGCACAGGGAGGGTTAAGAGCCTTACCAAAGGCCCAGCAGCAGGTCGAACCCCCAACCTTCTGATCAGTAACCCAGAGCCTTAGGTTAAATGTCATTACTTAAAGGTACCATGAAGCAGGCCAGACAGGAGGCACTCAGATTTTGATCTACTGTCCAATGACTTAAATTAAACTAGACTATTATGAGGTTCATCACCGATCTGAGCAGCACCCCAGGGCCACTAATATCGTCATGATGGACAGGTTTTCTAGCCCATCCCTGACTGAATTACTTATTTTTATCTAGCCATCCTCTTTAGCACTTACTCATCAGGGTCAAGGGGGAAGCCGGAGCCAATCCAAGCTGGCTTCAGGTGAGAGGCGGGGTTACACCCTGAACACCAATCAATCAATCACAGGGCCAACAGAGAGACGAACAACCATTCACTCTCACACCTATGGGCAAACCAGAGTAGTCAGTTTACCTAACCTGCATGACCTGCATGACCTTGAAGAAAGCCACACAGCACCCCAGCAGGCCTCAAAGTTCAAACCCAGAACCTCTTGGTGTGAGGCAACAGCGCTTACCACTGCACCACCGTGCTGCGCTATTACTGAGCTTTGTTTTCTTTGCATCCAGTATTCCTATTGCAGGAACTTAAAAAAACTCCTGTGCATGAAAATCGAATCAAGACTAGAGCATTGGCTGAAAGATGACTAATGTGAGATGGGAAAAGGGGCGGAGCTACCAGGGGGTTGGTTAATATCAGAGAGTTTGATATGCCTTCACAACTGTCAGTCTTTCCAGATACAGACGTCGAACGTTGATTCATCTGCTGTTTTTATTGGGGAAAACAAAGAAGACACTTTTTGGTGTATTTTATATTAAATCCCTGCAGCTTACACTGATATTAAAATGCGAAGCTACACGAAATGCGCAGAGGCGGGCAGATCTGCTGATATAATATCCACTCTCTGCCTTTCCAGTTATCATGGATTCTAATTGAAATAATTGAATAAAAGAGCTTGTACTGCTCCTACACGGCTCCTCGGGCTAAGGAGTAGGCTTCACATAGCAACAACGTTCACAGCAAACTCCTGAAATAAAAAGAAATAAAGCAAAGCAGCGAAGCAAGAAACAAACCTGATAATAGCCAAGGGCCAATAAGCAATAAAGCAATAAACAGAAGCAATAAATGGAGATAGAAACAGAATTGTAGCAACAGAAGAAGAATGCTGCTTTCAAGCCTCCATGAAAAAGAGGCTCTTAAAGGTAGAAAAGAAAGAAACAAATCTGTGAGAGAGAAAAGGTCACGTTCCATTTCAAAACTCAGCGAAGGACACCAGAGGAAAGGTCCTCCACCTGCAGGGTCCTACATCTGACTGCGATTTGGGATGCAATACTCAATTTCCAGTTTAATGCTTTACAGCTTAACACAAATTACACCCATTCCAGCCCCCCAAGAAAAAAGAAAAGAAAAAAGGAAACAATTATGCGCTTCTGCCAAGGATGTAATTAAGGAGCTGTAGGAGTAAATGAGGAAGGACGACAGAAATCAGTTCTTCTTAAGCAGCAGTCAACCACTAAAGTTTGCATAGGATAATGCTATCTATTTAGTACTATTTATTTGTTTATAGGTACATCCCTGGGTGTTGAACACCCATGTTACATCATCGTACCTTTATAAATGTTCCTGGGCGTTTGACAGGTTCGTCCGCAGCCGTTCGAGCAGCACTTCTTGTGGGAGGAGCAGTGGGCGTCACTGTCGCAGCTCTCCACACACGCCGCAGCAAATCCGCTGGCTCGGTCCGGATCGGGACACAGCCCCTGCTTCACTGTTTCCACTGACAGGAAAAACTCACAGCTCACCACACACTCGGACTGTTTATTTGGGAAGACAGTCTGGAAACGGAAAAGATGGAGAAACGTGGATAAGTGTTGAAAGAATCAGAGCTTGGACAGTAAGCATTAGCATATTGCACTAGCATAAACCTCATTGCGATATCAAGGTCATACCTCACACATATCCTGACACTCGTTCTCTCTAAGATCCCATGAGGCCTTGCAGGGCTCCAGACACTGAAGGAAAACAACAAATAGAAGAAGCATATGCAATGCCGTGTAAGGAAAGATGACTTCATAGCAGCATATGTTTACTCATATTAGTAACATGTACGTAACAGGTACTGGACTAGCATAGCTAGTAGCATCCTCTTTCATTTTGTTAAGATAAATGCTAATGTAATATGCCTGTGTGTGGGCTACTGATTAGCACAGTTTAGAGAATGAATTCCATATGCTTCAGTATTATCTACACTTCAGTATTCTGTTTGCTTCATTATTGTGTACACTTTGTCATTTCCTGACCTTTAGTATTCCGTACACTACACTACTCCAAAGCGTGTTCAATCTCCAAGTCAGAATTCTATACACTTCAGCATTCTATACCCTTTAGTGTCCATACATTTCAGTATTTTGTACGCTTCAGCATTCCAGAAACTTCAGTATTGCATAAAGTATTTAGTAGGCTATTCAGTGCACTCCAGCGGTCAGTGCTTCAGTGCTCCTTACATTTCAGTATTCCATAAACTTCAGTATTCAGTGAACTTCATTTGTTTGTGTGCAAGATTTTATTCATGTAACAACGTAATTTTTTTTTGGAAAAAAATCTTTTGAAAAAAAATTGTTTATGAAAAAAGATTCTGAGAGAATATCGTGTACACATGCACAACAAGGGAAGGAAATAATGCCAGTCTATCACAGTGCATCACACACACACACACACACACACACACACACACACACACACACAAAGATTTCAAAAACTGAACACTTCTCTACAAAGCATTACAGCAGTAGTTTTGAGGAAAATTAGATTTTTTTAACAGGAAGTTGCTTAGCAGGTGGCATCGAATGGAAATTCTTAGCTTTAATTATTGATTTAAATGCAGACGGAAGAAACTGACAACAAAGAGGCCTCTCTGAGAGGGGAAAAAGAAAGAGGATGACTGAGAAAGAATAGAAAGAATGAATTATTCATGCAGCCCACAATTGGAGGATCGTGGGTAATTTATGAGCCGAGTGAAAGAGCTGGAGAAGATTAGTGCTCCACATTAAAACTTCAAGAAACCTCCAGCTTTGAAATAAAAATAAACTGTTAATCTGTTTGGGTCAAAACATCTCACTAAACAGGAAACTCTGGTTTAGTCTCTTAAATGAACACTAAAACCCATTTTCTTATCAACCATTAAAACTTATAGAGAAGGCTAATAACTGGATCCCAGCTGCTCTGACACGGTGCTGCTGGTTCTGCTTATGTTACCAAACAATCTGTGTACAAAGGATGAAACCTGTCAGAATAAATACACAGAGGAATCATAAAGAAACTTTAGGAGTTCCTCAAGGCTCTGTGTTAGTTCCAACCTCATTTCAACATGCTGGTTTTTCACTGGTGCTGATGGAAAACATGAAAACAGATGAAGCGGAAGAACGACAGTCAGATCAGTAACTATTCCATACACTGTAGATCACCACTCACCTGCTGAGGTTCGGCTCGAGCAGGATTCAGTCGCACCCGGTATGATTCAGTTCACTTAAATTTGTGTTTATTACTTGAGGTTTAAGTTTACACTTTGCAGTTTCTCCCTGAAATCTGAGCACTCTCTCTCTCTCACACACTCTACACACACACACACACACACACACACACACACACACACACACACAGGTCTGTCTTTCACACACTCGTTGTTAACTGTGTGCTTCAAATGTCCACCAAAAGCTGCTCCTGAAGTGTGTCCTGTCCTCCAAAACAAACAAACACTTGCCTCTCCTTTTTACAGGCACTGAAACAAAAACACGTGTGTGTGTGTGTGTGTGTGTGTGTGTGTGTGTGTGTGTGTGTGGTGGAGAAGGTCACCATGGTTCAATTTGTTTGCTTGTTGCCACTGAAATCTTCTTCAACCACAATCAATATATGCTAATGTATTCACATGCTGCTATTCTTTTTCTTTTATCACTTCATAATTCCACACACCTCAGTATCCTTTGCTCTTAAATATTCCTATTTCGGTATTCTGTACTTAATCATTCGGTACCCTTCAGTAATTCGTACACTTCAGTATCCATACATTGCGCTACTCTTTACACTTCAATATTCCTTACACTTTAGTATTCTGTACATTTCATTAATGTGTACACAGAAGCATTCCTTTCACTTCAATATTCCATGTACTTCAGCATTCCTTACACTTTAGTACTGCATACCTCTCAGCATTCCACACTCTTAACAACTGTATATTTCAGTGTACAAACATCAAATCAGTGAACATTTTGTGTTTGTACAACATCCAGTTAATCTGTCTGTCTGCCCTGTCTGTCTGTCTGTCCTGTCTGTCTGTCTGTCTGCCCTGTCTGTCTGTCTACCCTGTCTGTCTGTCTGTCTGCCCTGTCTGTCTGTCTACCCTGTCTGTCTGTCTGCCTGTCTGTCTGCCCTGTCTGTCTGTCTACCCTGTCTGTCTATCTGTCTGTCTGTCTGCCTGCCCTGTCCATCTGGCTGCCCTCTCTGTCTGTCTGCCCTGTCTATCTGTCTAAAAAAAATCACTAGTTGTTCTGTAACAATGTTTTGCCTCTCAATAGAATTAGACCAGTGCCTCCCCCTCTCTCTCCCTCTCTCTCTCCCTCTTTCCCTCTTTTTCTCTCTCTCTCTTGCCCTCTCTCTCACTCTCTCTCTCTCTCTCTCTCCCACTTTCTCTCTTTCTCTCTCTCTCTCGCCCTCTCTCTCTCTCTCTCTCCCTCTCTCCCACTTTCTCTCTTTCTCTCTCTCTCTTGCCCTCTCTCTCTCTCTCTCTCCCTCTCTCCCACTTTCTCTCTTTCTCTCTCTCTCTCGCCCTCTCTCTCTCTCTCCCTCTCTCTCTGTCCCTCTTTCTCTCTCTCTCGCCCTCTCTCTTCCCTCTCTCTGTATCTGCCTGTCCTTCTCTGTAAAGGGAAGTCTTTTGAAAGATAAAGAAACAAAATGACCAAAAAAAGACAAAAGCCCCAGTGCATTCTGGGAGGCCGATGTTGGTGCAACAGCATGCTAATGAAGGCCACATCACCCCCATCTCTCTCTCTCTCTCTCTCTCTCTCTCTCTCTCTCTCTCAGCTTACTTTAATTTTCCAGTGTTTGGGTTATAAAGGAAACGTTGTACACATTCCTGCATGGATTAGGCTTTCGAGAGTAAAAATGTTGAATTCTTATGCACAGTTTTTACAGTCGTACCCAGTTGTTGTAGCTGTACCCATTAAGAAGGATTCCGAGACACTCCGACTGCGAATGTTATCTCTGTTTGCATTGCAGGCTGCTGTTAATGGGAGCTATAAACTGGAGGAACATTAATTCCTCCAATTGGAAAATCCACACTACAGGAACTCTGGAATGAACATCATGACCTTTATAACATCACCAATTATTTCACCTCCTACAGTTTCTCAAGAATATGTCTCAATTCTACTACCCTGACATAAGTATGTGCACCCCTGACCATCACACCCATATTGCTCATTAAACATCCTGTTCCAGATTTATTCCTCTTTGCTGTTATAACGCGCGCCACTCTTCTGGGAAAGCTTTCCACTACATTTTGGAGCGTGTCTGTGGGATTTGTGTTCATTCTGCTAATGACCCTTGTGGAGTCAATGTGGAGACTAGAATTAAAACGGAAGTCAAAAAACAAAACAAAAGCAGTTGTGCTGTTGCCATGGCAGCCAGGAGACGAAGCAGGCAGATCGAACAACCTCGAGCCATGGTGAACGGGCTAGCTGCAGCTGGGAAAGTGGACATTTTGGGTGCCTCTCTACTATACTACTCTGTGGTTCACATTTCGGGGGCTGAACAAGTTGCTAAGCAACAAGGTAACGACACTGAACATCAATAATAAAAGTCAGTTCTCAAGTGAGCTATTAGCTAAAGTGTTTAGCTTAACGTTGGTTATTTTTGTCTTTCCTGTATATTTGAACTTTGACGCTAGTTAAAAAGCAAATCATTCATGTCACAAAATAACCACGATGTAAAAGGAGACTGACGTGACCTAAAAGAAAGTGGTAGAACATAAAAGGACACACTGTCCCCGCCTGTTTATTTTCCAGGCCCCAGTTTTCCCTGAGTGACTGACACTGGTAAAATAAACAGGACAGGAAAGTGCAACAATAGCATGACTGTAGTCTGACTGAAATCACCCAAACCTGCACGTGTGTCTAAAGTGGAGAATAAAAATGAAAAGGGATCAGGTCAGGGTTAAGGAATGTCATCGTTAGTAAGGATGTAAAGCTGAACAGATCATTGTGTGAGACATGAGGAGAGATGGATGTTACCTTCGAGCACTGCTTGTGATTCTGACACCAAACCAGAGATCCATTTCCCTGTAATGAAAAAAATACCTTAAATATCTCAAACACAATGCATTAGAATCAGCTAGCTGCAATAACACCGCTCAGAGTGCACGCTTTATTTCATATTCCATCAGAAAATTATTCATCCCGTAGCAATGTGGACTTCTGGATTCTGATTGTCAGAAGGTGTTGATTTGTTTCCTTGAACATTAATGTACTCATTCTAACATGTTACCTTAAACCTACAGACTGACTCAATAAAACACTTTAATGAAACGATATGAAAAACATTAACTTTTGGGTAAACCCAAATGTCTTTTACAACCCAAATGTCTGTTTAAGTTCATTGTCAACTTCAAAGGATTTCTGGAACAACGTCATGGGCTTGAAGAAATCTCCAGGAAATCTTGGAAAAGAACTTTATCTTTAAAGAGAGTGAACTTTGTGATCTGCAGCACTCGGAGTCCTGCAAAGTCGAGTCTGTAATCATCACATGATCCTTTTAATGAGAGATCGCTGCTTTCAGAACAAAACAAAACAGTGCGTTTTTCTACTACTCGGGAAAATTCCAAAGCGACAACTTAGCTCAAGTTCACATGTAGATGGGTAATGTTAACTAGTGAAGAAAATGATTTCTTCTAGACATTTAGAGGGTATTCCATGTAGCTGCTACAGTGTTGTTATTTGGTTACTATGGTGATCCAGGCGGCTTACTGCTTGGCAGTGTTAGGGTGTGGCTAGGCAGTAGTTAGGGTGTGGCTAGGCAGTAAGGTGTGGCTAGGCAGTTGTTAGGGTGTGGCTAGGTAGTTGTTAGGGTGTGGCTAGGCAGTAGGGTGTGGCTAGGCAGTTGTTAGGGTGTGGTTAGGCAGTTGTTAGGGTGTGGATAGGCAGTTGTTAGGGTGTGGTTAGGCAGTTGTTAGGGTGTGGCTAGGCAGTAAGGTGTGGCTAGACAGTTGTTAGGGTGTGGCTAGGTAGTTGTTAGGGTGTGGCTAGGCAGTAGGGTGTGGCTAGGCAGTTGTTAGGGTGTGGTTAGGCAGTTGTTAGGGTGTGGATAGGCAGTTGTTAGGGTGTGGATAGGCAGTTGTTAGGGTGTGGCTAGGCAGTAGTGTGTGGCTAAGCAGTAGGGTGTGGCTAGGCAGTAGTTAGGGTGTGGCTAGGCAGTAGGGTGTGGCTAGGCAGTCGCTATGGTATTGCAGGTAGTTGCTACAGTGTTAGTATGTAGTTACTAAGTAGTACGTTACTAAGGACGTTGCTGGAATGTGGCCAGGTGGTTGCTATGGCATTCCCGGTGACTGCTAGTGTGTTGCAAGGTCATTGCATTGGTATTTCGGGCAGTTGCTATCATGTTGCTTGGTGGTTGCTAATCAGGTATGCCACATGATTGTTGGCGTGCTGGCTACTTGTAATTACCTTCAGTGCACATGATCAGGGTGTTGCTATGTGGTTGCTATGTTGGGTGACTAGCTAAGACTAGGTGGTTGCTATAGAGTTGCAGGTTGTTGCTATCAGGTTACTACGGTATTGCACATGGTTGCTGGGTTGTGGTTCAGGAAATTTGCATTTATCTTCAATGTACCTGAATTGACATGGGTCTATATGGCTCAGGAAGGAGGGGCAGACCTTCAAGAACATTCCAGAATTCATTTCAACAGGGACAAAACAGAATTCAAACAGTTGCTAAGTGGAAACTATTCAACCAATCCTAAAGCTGAGTAATATAAATGAATATATATCAGATAACAATAACTCAATCAATAACATTCAAATTATGTCGTATTAGAGTTCACTACGACGTGAACATGGCAAAAACGGCTTTACAATGTTTATCTTTCCCTCGGAATGAGATGTTAGACGGCGCGAGAGAGGAGGAATGAAAGGCTGACTTTACAACAGAATAGATTTTATAATTCCTGACGGACCAGCGGGAATTCTCCGACACGCCTTCGGCTAAATAAAACAAAGCAGAACTTCTTTCACTTTGTGTTAGCGGAGTTGTATTTTACGCTCTGGGTGCTTCCCCTTCTCTGTCCATCACGAGTGAAGTCATGTTCACACCATCACACAACCACACACACAACCTCACACCATCACACAACCACACACACAAACTCACACCATCACACAAGCACACACAACTTCACACCATCACACAACCACACACCATCAAACAACCACACACACAAACTCCCACCATCACACAACCACACACACAAACTCCCACCATCACACAACCACACACAACCACACACACCTCACACCATCACACAACCACACACAACTTCACACCATCACACAACCACACACCATCACACAACCACACACACAAACTCCCACCATCACACAACCACACACACAAACTCCCACCATCACACAACCACACACAACCACACACAACCTCACACCATCACACAACCACACACAACCTCACACCATCACACAACCACACACACAACC
>JAQQZX010000036.1:192633-205955 GCA_030068355.1 Notoglanidium maculatum | reverse complement strand
AAACTTGTGCACCAAATTCTTGTTTTTCTATTAAAGGTGTATGTTGTACAGACATTCTTCCCCAGAAACATTAACAGAACAGTTGAAAGAAATCGGTGAAAGCCCAATACTGCCCCAACATTGTCCCTGATGAGTGCATGCAAACCTGTAACACCAGAATCTGTTTATGTGCATCAAGATGCGTGAGACGATGTTCACATTCATATTCTTTAATGGCGAGTAAAAAATGTAGTAAGCAATCACTTCAATCTTCATAACTCACATGAGAGAATGCTACGCTTGTTTGATTTTGAATGTAATGGAAGAGACTGGTCTCCTATCGCCTCTGTGTCTCCTCCGTCACTCCTGCTCCAGCTTCCTCGCCATCTCGAACTTCACTTGATATGTGGATTTCCAGTGTACTAGACTCAGAACCTAGAAAACAGAACACATTGTTATTTCATTTCCATAACTACCAGTTTAACACTGTTCATTATTTCTACAGTAAACCAGTCCTAAATCCTGCACTGTGAGGTCATCGATGTAATTTTACTCTGATTCATTTTCCTTATATAGAATTCCATTCTGATGTCTTATTCTTATCTAATCCCTTCTCTTTTATTGTAATGTCCTCTATTTTATTCTCTTCTGCTGTCATATGTGTTTTTCTCTCCTGCCTTCTCCATCATTTTTGCATTTTGTTCTTCTTTTCAGTTCTAGCTGGAAGTTGGTTATCTAGTTATGTTTGCCGCCTAGTCAATCGCTAATTGGTCGAGTCGATCAAACTGGAGTCCTCTTGGTCTTGTCCTTCTGGAGGAACCTTTAATTTAAAGGTTGTATTTGGAACCCTGTAACAGAGTGCTGAGGGAAAACCCTTGAGGAAGGATTCTGGTATTGGCAGTATTACTTTCAGACAGGATGCTAACTGCGTCGGATGGAAGCTGGTGCCCGTTCCCTGTCAACTTCTTCCCGTCCTGGACATGGCTCTGGTAGAGAAGCGTGGGCGGCATCATGGGATTGTAACCTCCAGTTGTGGCAATCGAGGTGGAGGTGGAGTCCCATGGTGGCTCACGGCGCCTCTGAAGACTCAGGTCGATGTCTAATCCTGTCCAGCCGTGGAAGGCCAGTGTGTTGAGGAACGCCTGCATGGGGTTCAAAATGCCCTGCACAAAGAGAACCAGAGTTACTAGGGTTGCAATTTTGCTATTAACCAAGTTTCATTTTATCAATATTTTAACATTCATACTATTTATTGTAAAAGATTATTATTATTATTATTATTATTATTGCAAGTCATAAACACACAAAACTGGAAGCGTAGTACTCCCTCCCACTACTCAGGTGGTGGTGCTATAGTTACCTTATTATATCATATCTCATGAACTGTGAGTCGAATAGCTGAAATTTGCATAATATGAAATATATCCTGCTTTTATTTCTTATCTTTTAGCTAGACAGAGACCATCACTGAGTGCCTGTTCTCTTCATTTTATGAAATATTTTGCAACATGAGAGTAATCTAAGGAGGCTCAGCAAGTTTGGGGCATGCACGTCATGTACATGTGATACACGTCATGTACAATGATCATCGCCTGCGGCTCTGTGACTCACCATAATGAACCAAGTGATGAGAGCCGCATTACGGACGTTTTTCAGCTCAGCAGCTTGAACGTCAGGTTGCATTTCCAGGTGAAATAACAAACTCTCATTAATCAGGTTGGGCAGCCAGCTAACACAGGCACAGAGAGGAGAAAATCCTTTAGTTTAGCAAATACGTCCATATGAAACAATACATTTACAGATAGATAATTATCACTTACAGTTACAATTCGCAACATTTGTCGAATGTTTCCGCACAAAATTAGACAACGTTCGGCCTGCTGTTGTTCGATACCGTTGATGACAAGTTGATTTTTGTTCCCAAGGCTCGCAGAGGTTTTGCATGAATCAAATGAAATGAATCAAATGTGACTCGTGTGCTTGTTTTTTTTTAAAGTCAGGCCTAGTCATAAAAACAAAACTACACACTAGGAATCGTAGACTATGGATTTCTTTTAAAAGTTTAAAGATGTGTAGTGTGCACCAGTTTAAGATAAGCACACGCTCACGACACAACTGCCACGAGGTACCAGCTATAAGCTAAAATACGGTGTTATTTTCTCTGCTAAACCGGTGTAGTTTATTTGGTAAACACAAACCCTTCCATTTAGCAGCTTAAGAACTGATGTGAAAGAAAATGTCTCACCAGATAATGAAGACCAGGAGAATTTTGAAGAAGCGCATTTTGATTTCTGTTCCTAAACGTCTCTCGTTTTCTGTGTAAATTCCTTGACGTCCTTTCAGTAGTGATGTAACTATGATGAAATATAGCAGTAAGGAGTCACTGAAGAATATGAACCATTGATCATGTTTAAAAACACCTACAACAGATGACAGAATATGTTTTGGTAAATGAGGTTCATTTTGGAGAACCTGCTGAACAAGTGAGGATCTCAGAACTAATCAAACGATTCACTGATTCACAGCCTGACTCACTGATCCGATTCTTAACGAGATTGTCATCTATCACACTGTACTGGAGTGCTACGTTTCTCATTATCTTGCATCAAAGTTCAGGTGTTCAGACTTACAGAGGATTGTGGGTGAAACAAAATCTTACCAGCTGTGACAGTGCATGTGAACAGGATTGGATTGACAAAAAGCACCAACAGCATGGGGGCGTAAGTGGTGACGTAGTGAGGGATCGCGTGCTGAAGGCCATTCTCACAACTAATGATAAAAATAAAACATGATGAACTTAATGAATAAGCACTGATCAATATCTAATACTAATGTATACTAACTGTAATATGTAGCACTTTTAAATCTCAAAAAAATCCATAATAACTCTGTGTGTGTGCGTGTGTGTGTGTGTCTGTGTGTGTGCACCTTGAGAGGGAGGGGTAATAAAGCATCGCTACCCCTTCCACACACAACAGCACCGCTAAGCCCCACGTGATCATGTGATACAGAACAATGGTGCTAGAGAACAATGTGTGAGAAGAAGGACAAAACAGAACAGAGATACTGCAATATTAATATGAAAGTAGACTAGATCAGATGCCTTAATCTCATATAATATCCATAATAAACAAGTTAGAGTTTAGTTTTCAACAAACCTGATTCCAGCTGATCGTTTAACCACCAGAAACGCGTCCACGGCGTAGCAGAACATCCACCAGAAGGACGCGCTGAAGAACAGCTGGATCCATATCTGAGAAATATAAAGTCTAACTCATTTACTATTACATAAACAAACACTGGAAATGACCATCCTGCCCACCAACACACCAGAGCTTCCATTACAGGAATCTAAAATAATAATAACAATAATAATAATAATAATAATAATAATAGCAAATAATAACACTGTGTATGAGTACAGATTCATTAATCTCCTAGAAATGAGACAATATTATACAGGAAAAATTACTAGCAGTCTGTAGTAGCATCTGTCAATGAATGCTCACTTGTATTTGTGTGTGTGTGTGTGTGTGTGTGTGTGTGTGTGTGTGTGTGTGTGAGGGACATACAGCGCTGCCCACACAGAAAACTTCAGGCCACACGTTGCTGCTGTTGGTAACTGAAATTTCCCCGATGATGCTGGGAACGCCGAGCCAAACTGACGATCTTACGATCATTCCTGTGCAAACATGGCAGAGCCACTGATATAAAGCTAAATAAAAATTTATATAAAGCAGAAAACTGTCTGGGAACTCTAAATAATTAAACATCGCAAAATATAAATGCTAAAATAATGTACAGCTAAACAACAACATCAACAGCATTTTAACTGTAAAGATAATCAGATCTTTACTTTCTCATTACTTCAAATAACTGAAAATTTCAAAAAGAAAAATTTCACATTATTGATGGAATCTAAAATCCTTTCTATCATAAATCTAGTTTGTCCTTCTGTGAGGAACAGATTTACCCAGTAATGATGTGGAAATTTCCTTGCTCACTAGGACAGTAACTGTGTGCATTCAACTTGTTTAGCCAATTAACCCTTAAAGAATGCTTTTTTTGAAGAGATGTCCTCGGCTAAGTGGCCTGGAGGCAGGAATCCACAACTACAAGCAGGATAACGATGTGCTTGTTGTGGATACAAATAAATTCGTCCCTAAACCTGAAGGCCATCTGCAGCTGTTTTACCGTTTCAATTTCACAACGTCACGAGGGTGAGGCTCCTATCAGAGCAGTTAGTCAGACCCTTAGCATGACGCCATCACATACGCCAGCGCAGACCGGGGCATTCTGCTGTCTCGCAGGACCCGGGCAGTGCACCAGACCAGATGATGGGTTTCCAACAGAGCACATGCTATTTGATATCCTCATGTCCTTGTGCATTCAGGAGTGCTTCCTGAGTGTTTCCTGCTTCTCATTCTGTAGGGCCAAAATCACAGGCACCAGTAACCTGGCCCAGGGGTGCCAAATCTTTTCTAGGAAGAAGCTGGCAGGGTCTTGCAGGTTACAGTGGACTAGGATTCTTGGTCTGACTGATGAAGTCTGTGAAATGTGGGGAGGTCCAGAGACCCTGAGCCCAGGTGAAACTGAAGTTTGTGCCCCTGTGACATCATCATCATAATTATGACACACTGGTCTGATGTAGCGACTTTTCCATGTGCAATATTTGCGGCTGTAAAATGTCCCGCCTGCACCCCCTCATGTCCCTCATGGGTGTCTCTCTGGACAATGGAGTTGACAATGAAGATGGAGTTGAGCATCACCGTTTAACCATCTGAGGACGTCTCTGAAGGGTGTAAGCTTCTGCTGCAGGTGGCTTCAGCTCTGGGATAAAACCAGGGAGGCGGGGCAGCTGTGGCCTAAAGGTTGGTGAAGCGGGTTTTGGACAGAAGGGTCATGCCATGCTATAAAAGTCTGATGATGTCACAGGTATAACCACACTCCCCTTCACATACACAGAAGACTGAATGATGTTGCATTCCAAGAGCTGGTTTATTTGTTCAGGTGTTAATTATGAAGACATTTTTGTCCTCAGTGAACTGTTACTTATTACTGAAGAATACATTTTTAAAAACTACTTGCTTATCTCCATGTCTATTGATGACATCTCTGCAAGAATAACGCTGCTTCTCAAGCTAAACAAAAACCCAAAACCCCTTGTAGCTGCTGTGAGATGAACGAGCTCTTACTCACCCACACATCCCAGAATATCACACACACTTATGATGAAGAGTATTCTGGATGAAGAGGCCGGTTTTGGGAGCGGGTACGTCGCCAGTCGCCTGTACCCCCTCCTTTTAGGGAGAACCTGCAGGAGAGAGAAGATCATGCTCAACCCAGCACTTCCTGCACACATAGTGGTGAAGAAACCAGGCTGGAAGTTGACGATGAAATCCGTTGCAGCATCACGATTCGGACAGCAGAACGTCTCGAGGCGAGGAGAAGCCATGCTTTGGGCTTGGAGAAATATGTGACGATGTACGTTTAAGCAAATCTGCAAGTCTCAAGCTGGAGAAAACATCATCCACTTCCAGAAAGTTGATCTGAAAAAAACAAAGACAACGTTCAGATTTGAGATCTAGTTCCAGTTACTTTTCTACTGATTCCTTTTGATTTGTACAAAAAGATAGATGAGAGAAAAGAAGCCCATCCCTTCGTCCTTTCATTCATTTAGTCCCTCAGAAAAATCACGAGTCGAAGCGTCATGTGCTTCTGCTTAATTCTCCCCCTCAAGCAACATTTTTGTGAGAGAAGCTGCTCCAAGAATGCGCAAATGACGTGTTGCGTGCTTCATGGTGGACTTTGTTCACTACAAAGAACCTCTTTTTTGTTTTGTTTTTCCATCAAACATGAAAACACTTTCTCAAGTTGATCTTATGTCTGAGACTGATCCATTGAGAGGAAAATAAATGTGATTGTTATAAATAAATTTGAATGAAGAAACTATAGTGTTTTGTTGTAAAGTTTAGTGTTCTTTGTTGAAACGATATCCATTTATACACGTGTCCCTGCCACGTGACATGTGCTCAACGTATCCTCTGCTTTCCGACTTCATACACTCGTATCTCTGCACGTCTGCCAGGTATCTCATCATGGACTGAAACTGAATCCCAGCATCATTGAGCTGCTTGTGATTAAGATCCTGTGATCTCCCTGGACGGTTCTTGGATGTCACAATTGGCTGAAGAGTTCCACTTTGGGGTAGTTCTGAACAGCTAACTCTCCTTGCCAAGCTTGCCTGGTCATGCAGGTTTCTCCTTTACAACATCTAGACATTCCTATCCTTGATGGTGAATCAGGTGCTTGTTCAGTCCCTTGTCATCTTGAGATTAGTTTACCGCAGCATGCTCCTGAGCACCATCAGGTCCCTGTAAAGGATCCAGAATGCTGCTGCATGACTTATTTTCAACCTCCACTAGTTCTAGTTCTCCGCTAGTTCTCCTACACCACCCCGTAGCTGCTTTCTCTTCACTGACTTCCAGGAGCTGCCCATATCAGGTGTAGTGCTCTGATGTTTGCCTACACATACCTGATCCCCCACATACCTGATCTGCTCCATGCTACCTTCTACCACGGCTCGACGGTCCCTCAAGGTACGAGGAAGGTATGCATGAAGACCCATCTCAGTCCTGGAAGCCTGATGTTCTTCCCCTGGCTGTCATGAGCTAGTCTTTAAAAGAAGATCTACTAATTAATGCATTAAGGTCTGCAGGGTTAGGGTTAAAATTTAATTAATGCATTAATTAAAAAATCCATTGTGTTCTTGTTGTACAAACTTTTCTGTAAAAGGTTCTTATTAAACATTGACCTTCTGAGCTAGCATGAGGATACATTTCTGACTACGAAGCACTTCTTCTAAAAGTTGCTTTGGAAAAGGGTGTTGTAGATGTGTATGTAAAAAATAAACAAAACGTAGATGTAAAAATGTATAGTAACCATTCTCAGAATGCGTCTTGACACAATATTTAAATGAAAGTCACATTTGAAAGTTGCCTTAAGCAAGTGTTGTTACAGCAGCCTGCTCTCTGTCACGTCCCACACTCATCCCTCCTTCTCGGTGTACAGTAACCCAAAGCTGTTGTTCAGTTACTGTAGATCCTGACTCTACTAATGGCAGGACGTCTGGCTCTGTGTTCAGCTGAGGCAACAGCTATACGTTTCTTCCTTAGGCCCACTACAGCCAGTCTGGACTTAAAGCGGAGGGCAGCAGGAAATGCTACAGAATCCGTCCCTCCTGGGAGCATCAGGACTCGGGCCGACCTCCCTCAGATTCGTTTCCCCACACTGCTGTACAGAGTTCTCTTAAAAGGGTACTACAACCACATGCATGAGCTGCAGGTACAGTATGCTGAGTGATGTGGGCTCTACATTTGTGTGCTTTGACACTGCTTGTTGTGCAGATTGTGCTTTCAGAAATCAGATCATCTTATACCGAAGACCTATGAATGATGTGTATAAACGATGGTGGACAGTAAAATTTTATTTAAAAGGGATTTTGTGAGGTCATATTCAAAGATGTGCTGGTTGTCTGTGTTTTTTTTATCTTTGTGACTTTCCTAGTTGTATGAAAAGAAGCTTTATGGCCCCATGTTCAGAGTAAACGCTGGCAGATTACAGACCATCTCACTGTGTAACGCTGAGCTGTTGGAGGAACTGATGAGGAAAGATGAGAAGTTCCCTTGTAGAGCTGACATGTCCCTGTGGACTGAATATCGAGATATGAAGGACCTTGGCTATGGACCTTTCACTCAGTAAGCCATCTGATATTGTGTAAAAGACAACATGATGAAATATCAATTCATGTTTATGCAAATAATAATCATATGATGGCATGCCTAAAGCGAAGCACATCACTGACACTAACAGACTGGTTTTCCTAGTTTCTGAAAGAAATTATAAATTTTTTTGTAGCCATCAATTTTGTTAGAATTTTGTTTCTAACCAGAGAAGGAGAGAAATGGTACAAACTCCGGGCTGTGCTGAACAAGCGGATGCTGCATCCCAAGGATTCTGTGAAGTACGAGAATGTGGTTAATGATGTGGTTACAGACTTTATAAAGAGGATATGCCATTTACGCGAGATGAGCTCCACTGGAGACCTGGTGCCCGACTTTTCCAATGAGCTGTACCGGTTCTCACTAGAAGGTCTGGCCTTCAGGTCTTAATCATAATTATCTAATAATTGTATCATTTGGATTTTCATCATTTGTCACAAAAAGAGTAATTCAAATAAATAAACCAGACATTTGAGGTTGCATAAGTTTTCACACCCATCAGGCTAACACCCCATTGGGTGGGATATGTCTCTATCGTTTTTGCACATATTAATCATGATACTCTTGCCTATTCCCTATTGTGTGTATAGATTCCTGACATTGTGACATTGTGCTGTAACACTGTGGGGGTGAATATTTATACAGGAATACATGTGTATATATTGTACAGGAATATCTTCCATACTGTTTGAGACTCGGATTGGCTGTCTGGAGAATGATATTCCAGCTGAGACTCAGGACTTCATTAAGTCCATTACCCAGATGCTTACGTACAACACGCTTGCGTCCCTGTGTCCCAAATGGACACGCAATTATTTACCATTCTGGAAGCGCTATGTGGCTGGCTGGGATGGAATCTTCACATTTGGTGAGACAATAAAGACATTGCTCTACCTACAAGTATGTTTCTCTGTTTCTTCTCTTCTTTCATCTTCTGAGGTCTCTTTTCTACAACAGTACCAGATATTGTTATATAAAGCTTTATGATTTTTGGTGTGAGTTTATTTAAAGGTGCATTGGGTAGAAAGTGAGTGTTAGCGGTTACAGGGTGAGAGTTGGAATGATTTGTTTGCTCCTTGACTCCATTTTCTACTAGTGCATATGACCCAGAATCTATGGTGGCCAGCAGAGTTCATCCCCATTAATTCACTAGCTAGCTAAGGTTTCATCATGTGGTGCTTGGCCAGACAAAGGAAGCTACTGTATAATAACATCCAAAAATAATGACATGACAATAAACTTGGCATTTTCATTTTTTTGTTGGTTTTTCTTGTGGCTTTCCCATTTTTTCTCCCCATTTTGGTCACCCGCCAATTTCCTCCCACCCACCTGGCCACGCCTCCTCTAATTATAAATAGTTCAGTGAGTACATTTAGGACTATGATCGGGCAACGCTGGTGGTTTACCACTGAATCCCACCAGGTTAGTTGTCCTGAGCAATAATGATAGGGCTTGCCTCTAGTACTCAGGCCAGCCGTCCGTTGGCCGTGCTCTCTGGGTGGGACGGACGACATTACTCTCTCCACGGCATCTGTATGCAGACGATGGCAGATAGCGAGTTCCTCGAGTGTATTACACTGCTAATTGTGAGGACGACAGCAAAAGGCAGTTAGCCCCTGCCATTATTTGTAGTAATAAGCTCAAGAAAACTATCATAAAACCAGTGCACCTTTAAATTTAGAGACATATCTGCATGTTGTTGGATAGCGTGCACGCTGATTGACAGGAAAATGGAGGACATTCAGAAGCTCCTGGATGCAGATCAGGAAGTCGAAGGAGGGTACCTCAGTTACTTGCTTTCTAAAACTGACATGAGCAAAAAAGACGTGTACGGGAGCGTTACGGAGCTGCTCCTGGCAGGAGTGGACGCAGTAAGGATAACATTACACTCTAATACTGACTTTGAACTATTAGTACACAATGTATGGTTCTTGGTGATTCTCAGAGGTCTGATGGAGGATAAAATACACTGAAATGTTCATTTGCTTAAGACATCCAACTCTATAACATGGGCCATGTACCTGCTGTCACGGAATCCAAAAGCACAAGACGCGCTGTATCAGGAAGTGAGCAGCATCGTTAAGGAGGACGAAATTCCAACGTTTGAGGAAGTAAACAACATGCCATACCTCAAGGCTGTCATCAAGGAGACTCTTAGGTATATTAAAGAAAACCTCCACCCTGAAACGTTAATCTGGTTTATAACGAAACATTTATGCTTTGTTTAGTGATTCTGGTGCTAATTTGTTGGCTGGCCAGCGAGCGCAGTGGCCTTGATATTGACATGAAGCTGAGCTGTTAGAGCAGAGTGTACAGATCAGGAGGTGAGAGAGCTAGACAGACTAAAGGACTAAAGCGCCGCTGCATCGCTCGTTTTCGGTAGACATGAAGTGAGCGCTAAATCCAGATGCACCACTATCGGCATGTAGTGGAAAGGCATTGTGGATAACGTAGGAAAGTCTTAGCCAATGTGACAATAGACCAAAAAGATGTTTATAAATGAAATTACTAAAGATGTGTAAACATGTCAATTATAAAAACTAATATGCAAATCATTTCAGGTTGGATTTTCTTTTAAGAACAAAGAATGACAAAGCTGATAAACATGTTAATGTTCTCGAGAGGTAGCACATGCAGTTAATGTGAGTGCTGTGCAGTTATTTACTCCAAAACTTCA
This sequence comes from Notoglanidium maculatum, assembly GCA_030068355.1. Taxonomy (NCBI): domain Eukaryota; kingdom Metazoa; phylum Chordata; class Actinopteri; order Siluriformes; family Auchenoglanididae; genus Notoglanidium; species Notoglanidium maculatum. Next base: position 195,518 of record JAQQZX010000036.1, on the reverse strand, counting down.
CAAGGTGACTTTATAGGCCGTTTCCACACATGTACTTAAATCTAAAAGCAAACATGTTGTTTACCTCTTCCCCATTCTGCTCATTTCATCTGCGATTAACACTGTATTATAATCATGTTCAGAATGTACCCAGCTATTCCCCTAAACGGACGTGTTATGTCAGTAAGTGACATCATGATTGGAGGACACTTCTTCCCGAAAAAGGTGATGGTGTTTTATTTCTCCTTGTTGTAACCTGTATCCATCCTCCATCAGGCACGTTGTAACTAATTAACAACCGTTTACCAGACCGCATTTGGAATCTACCATTATGCAATCAGTCAGGATGAGACGGTCTTCCCTGAGCCAAAATGCTTCCAGCCTGAACGCTGGCTACGGGATGGGCGGGACCGGCCTCACGCATTCAGCTCCATCCCTTTTGGGTATGGCGTGAGAGGGTGTGTTGGGAAACGCATCGCTGAACTGGAGATGTACCTCATTCTGGCGAGGGTAAGAAACCAGCGCTCATTACTGCATCACACACAGCATTTTACTGACCTGTGGAATCATCCTCCTCCTCATCATTGTCAGTAATGCTCCATGGGCCGTGTTCAGAGTCTGACACTTTAATCACAGTATTTCACACTCTGAAATGCATCCCTGGAGAGACTCCTGAAACAATTCATTCTTGCATGCAAAATTTTTCTAATAAACTCAGTTGGGTTTATTCTTCAAAACGTAAACAAAACAGTAACTAAAACCACAGCGCCCTGACCAGGATACAACATTATCCTAAAGTTGAGTAAGCATGCACAGGAACCTGTCATGAACAATAAATAATGAGGACTTCTGCTGTTGGGTTGCGTTACTGCTAACTGATGGTTAGAGCTGTTCTCACATCCCTTACCATCATGCAAGCCTGTTGCTACGTGCTACTAGCATGGCTGAGCGCTTTTTCTTCACATGCTATTCCCTGCCGAGTCTGTGAATGATTTGAGAGGATCGGCTCTGGGGCTGCAGTCTCCCTCCACACAACAGGGCCAAGATTTCTTGCTTTAGGTCAGATTATCCGGATTTTTTTGCTTGACCTACTGAGCCGTGCTCCTGCAGATGGTTAGTGTTGAGGCGTTATTGCTGCTGATGGTGAGCCAGAGCTGCATGGAGGAATCTGATGGTAGATAAAATGACCTCTCTGAACACGGCTGCATGTGTGTATACTCTGTATCTGTGTGTATTCAAGGCTCTTCCCAGCTCTCAAGTGTTGATTTGTTGCACTTTGTTTTTATTACCCAGATAATAAAGCTGTTTGAAGTGAGGCTGGATCCCAGCGTAGGAGAAGTCAAAGCGCTCACACGTTTTGTGCTTGTGGCAGACAGACCGCTCAATTTCCATTTCCTGGAGCGAAAACCTGCTGCAAGTGTGTCTCAGACGCTAAAGCGAATCGCTGCATCTCTGTAGACGGACCTACTCCTTCCATCAGCACTTCTGTCTTCACTGCCTCCTCAAGTATCAGGATGAGTATAGTATAGTATAGTGTAGTACAAATACTAAAAACTGGTATCAGATTGTTTGTTTTTTTTACAACATTGAGTAAAACGGGCACAGTATTGGAGCGATACCCAGGAATCATGTGGTATATTATGAAATAGCTCTTTATAGCATTATGGGTGAGAATACAGTGTCACAACATGTGGAGATTCATGCTAAAGAACACTGCTTAGCTAAACACATTATTATTTACAGATAACAAGTAAACTAAAACTTACAAGCTCGGAGCTACTGCTGCCTCTCTGACTCTCAAACATTCTCATTCGCTTCAGCTGCAGCTTCGCAGAGTTAATACTCACACGCGTGCATCAGGTTCCTGTCTCAGGGCATCATCAGTGGACCGCGTTCCAGACTACACGCCTTATTCACTGTACAGGCCGCAGGAACACTGCACACTCACGGAGTATTTTACCTGCGTCATTTTATGCGCTGTGGCTACATGATCGGCTGATTGGAGAATTGTATGAATTTACAATTAGAGGTGTTCCTAATAAAGTGGAAGTGAGTTTATAGGCCACTTAAATCCGTGCACTGTGGTTCTGTCCCAAAACACACACCTAATTTACTCTATAGGCCACACAGACACCAGTAGTGGAATGTTAAACCTCCACATTTTAGTATCAGTGAACCAGTTTGTAGGCGTGTGTGAATCTTTCGGTTACTCAGTGGGACGTCGGAGCCGAGATGCGAGCAAGAGCTGCTGCTTATTTCTCCAATTCCAGCTCTAATGTGTGTTGAGACACTTCTAACGTTTTTTTTTTCCTGGGTGGAAAACATCATTCACATGAGTCATTTGCACACATTTGCATGATAAAGAGTTATTAAAAGCGATCCAAAAGATCAAAAAGAAGACAGGAGTGTTTTTGGGGTGCAACAGAAAAGTGTTCGCTCTGTTGAGAAACCGTGAGATTAACGCCGGAGCCGTTCGTGGCCAGGAGGAAACTGGCCGTGCTCTCAGGGTGGGAGGGGCATACTCTCTCCCCTCTGTCAATCACAGCGACACCAGCCAATCCTGAGCGTCTGTGAGTTCACGTATGAGGAAGAGGGCAGTTAGCGCGTTGCTCTGAGTGTTACGCTGCCCTGTGACGCAGCATGAGCAGCAGTTCCCCCGGAAGCATAAAATACCTAAGAAAATGTACTTATTAACTGCTTTTTTAAAGATTAGGACTCAAATAAAACAGTTTTACAGTCTTATTCTACCAAATTGTTATACATTTTTACTTATTTATTTATTTATTTATTTATTTATTTATTTTCTATTATTAGCTATTTTCAATTTTACAGTTTCAATTCAATTCAATTCAATTTTATTTGTATAGCGCTTTTAACAACAGACATTGTCTCAAAGCAGCTTCACA
>JAQQZX010000036.1:116057-136952 GCA_030068355.1 Notoglanidium maculatum | reverse complement strand
GTGTGTGTGTGTGTTTGTGTGTGTGTGTGTGTGTGTGTGTGTGTGTGTGTGTGTGTGTGTGTGTGTGTGTGTTTATGACTTTAAGAGAGAGAGAGAAAAAAAAGGCTGGTGAGGGAATGGCTGTTTATAAATGCTATAACATAAACAATTTGTTTTGCAGATCTTCCACAACATTGAAAGTAACTAGATGTATAGACAGTACGTGTAGTCCATTAATCAATTTAAAATTGTAATCATTGGCAAATTGTTGGGTCTGAAGCAGGACTGAAGCACTTGTGGATGTGCTCATATTAGAAAATAATCATCTTTGTGGTAATAACTGTGCCTCTGGTTCATCACTCCGCTCTGCTGTTGATTACGTTCCAATAACAGCACATCCTGTAGTGTTCACATTCCTTCCAGCAAGCACTGACTAAGCATACGTCAGTTTCTCATTATGAAGACATTGTTTTGAAATGTTTGTTTGTTTTTGGCTGTTCATAGTCCTCTGTGATTGGATGAATAATTCCACTCTGGCGAAAACTAATTGTTGATTTTTTGCCTCTTTAAGGTTTCTGTTTTGTGATTATTCACTGTACTTGTTTTATTATGTACAGGACGATCATCGACACTTGAACCAGTTTATTGCTCACGCTGCACTCGATCTGGTCGATGAGAACATGTGGCTGTCCAACAACATGTACCTGAAAACGGTGGACAAATTCAATGAGTGGTTCGTCTCGGCCTTCGTCACCGCCGGTCATATCCTTCCTGAATCAGAGAGCCTTTAAAATCCCAGGTTTCAATGAAAAGCACACCATGATCACACTCTTTGTTTAAGGATGGAAATTGTGCATACAGTGGATTTAAGGCAAGACCAAATCTGATTGGTTGGTGTGTGGAACGCTGACCTGCGGCAGGTTTCTCAGCCCAGCACGCTGCAGCTTTATTCTTCTTCTTCTACAGTAGTAACATGTTTATTAACAATAAATGAGCAAATGTAATAAATCTTCAGAGCGCAACAATTATATTTTTATCACTGTGACCTTTTATAAATATTTAAAGATAATTAATAATTAATAAGTGAAAGACATGCTAATAACATTTTGTAGAACAAAAACAATCAGATTGCTGAATGCATTCTTTTACTTTCCGCCTTAACTTTGTGTTTTATACATATGAGGTTCATCATGCTTCATGACGTCAGGCAAGAAGACGGGATCAAAAACTTCTTTAACGACGTTTATGATTTATACATCAAGGTGTGCCGTTTTTGCTTGATTATTATTATTATTATTATTATTATTATTATTATTATTATTATTATTGGACATTGTAAAGTTGTTTTTTTTCCTGTTCCTTCCCAGTTTGCGATGAACCCGTTCTACGAAGTGAACACTCCGATTCGCTCCACAGCCTTCGAGCGCAAAGTGCAGTTTCTGGGAAAGAAGCATCTTCTGAGCTGATTAAGAAATGTTTATCGTTTATAAATGTAATATATTGTGCGTCTGTTTCACTCGACTTTCCTGTTTACTGAAATATTCACAAATATTCTGTGCGTCTGTGAAACGCTTCTTGCTGTTGTTTATTTGGAGTCGTGTTTAGACTGGTGTGATTAATAAAATGGCTCAGCAGGTGGCGCTCTGAGCACACGCTCCTTCTTGATAACGCTCCATCAGTCACACCTGCTGAAGCAGAATGTTCTGATACTGGCTGTTTATTTGTCATTTTTTGGATAATGGTTAGCTGCGTTGGTGCATAATGAAATCAAAATCAACTTTTAGCAAAAAGAAGAAAAAAATGAAGAAAAAATATCAGAAAATGAGGTCTAATTAGTGTTTTGATGTTTTGTTAAGTAATTTCTATCGTGATCAGTCCTCAGCAATACAACAGTTCTGCGACGCTTAAATCTAAAACCTAATCTCCAGTGATTTCCATTATAATATAATTCTACTGCATATTACATATAAAGTTAAAGTTGTTGGTGTTCGGCTCAGGATGTATTCCAGCTCGGGCCCGGGACAGACCCGGCTCCGTCACAGCTCCCATCAGGGGAAGGTTACACAGCTTACTAATGAAGCATAGAGGAAGAAAATGCTGCCTCAAAATATTATATTTTATATCAAGCATCTTTACAGATACTGAGTTACAAAAAAACAAAACAAAACCAGAAAAACCCAAAAAGACTAATTTATTTATTGACAAAAAGTAATGGCCTTTTATTTGTGTTTTTCCTCCTGGAGGATGTGCTGAAGCTCTCGCAGCTTTTCTACGTTATTTCTTCTGGGTGGGTGTTTTCTGCAGGGTGGGCGCTGCGGCTGCGTTCCTGGGTCGGGGTTAACGCTGGAGTACTGTGAGGGAACGCAAAAGTAACAAAGAAAAGAAAAGAAAAGGTTCCATCAACCTTTTTTTTTTTGCAAAAAGTAGTCTAATTATTATTATTTTTAAAAATCTATTCAATAATGATTTTAACTCTTAACATTACTCTCAAGAAGATTTGTCTAAAACAGTTTCTCTCCAGCACCACGGCAGCTCCCTGAGACCAGCAGCACGCTGTCCAGCCCGATCTCTCCTCGCGCCGGCCTGCCGCGCGTTCCCTCAAAGACAATCTGTAACCCAAAAAAAAGAATTTATTTATTATTTGTCAATCCTACATTAACAAAATCAACAAAAGTAAAACATGATTGAATTTGTCTCATTTCAGTTTAGTGAATTTATCTGCAGTCTGATTGTCATCGTCACTGACTGATTCAGGAGCTCTGTCGCTCCACGCCACGTCCACGCTCTCCGTGTGCCAGCCCTCGTCCTGGCCGTGTCTCTGTTCCCACAGGACGGCGTGGGCTTTCCCGCTCTCCGTCATCACGCGCAGCGCTCCTGTATGCAGCCCGGCGATTCTGTAGCTGAATCGCATGCAGAAGGCGGCGTGACGAACGCGATCGGCGAGGAGGAGCTTCAGCCGGGCCTGCTCCCTCCAGTTACCCACAATCCCACTGAGCGCCATGTAGTACTGCAGCCCTGAGGAACAGCACACGACGTCCAGACACGTGTTAGCCTGGCTACCTGCGAGACTTCCTGACAAATTCACTTAAAATCCCAGCCTGATTTAAATCCACTGCAACGGTTCATACTTTTGTGCTTTGTTTAATGATGTCTATGAACCGCGTAATAAAAAGCTGAAGTTACCGTTTTTGTGGTAATGGATGGTCCAGTCCAGGTCATCATCCTTCTCCTGAACCCATTCACATTCCCCCGAGTCAAAGCTGCAGTCTGTCAGGGATCCTGCTCCAAGGAAGGAAGCGCAAAAACATTAAAAATAAACATACATCAAATTTATTATCATTCAAATCATTCTAATAGAAAATCCCACCTTAAAACATTAGGCCCCGCCCCCTGCCTGCGTGTGAAATGACGCGAGTGTGTGTGCTTGAGGTGAGGGAGTGGTGTTTTGGACACAGTCAGAGAAAGAAAATTCAGACGTGGGCCGCTCTTCCTAAACGCAGAATATTGTTTATACTGTTTAATAAGAACAGCATTAAAAAGAGAAATGGAAGAGCTGTCTTACTTTCCTGTAGAGGAGCTGCGTAGACTTCCTTAAATCCCGTTCCTCGGCCGAAGACGACGTCTGAAACTGTAAGATTTTATAATAAATTACTGCTTCAGGAAGGAAGAGTTACTGTTAACACACATACCGACACACACACTTCTCTCTGTGCCTTATTGAGTGCAGAGTCTTAAAGAATATCGTGAACAAGCGTTAGTCACACAACATGCTGAAATGTTCCACATGCACAACGAGAAGAGAAGAGCTGAGCTTGGACAGCAGGTCAGCGCGTGCCCGTGAACTCTTCAGCTTTGGACACATTTGCCGTTCTTTTTCCGTCTCTACATCAGAGATCAGTATCAGTAACAGATTCACTCATGCTATAGACATAATATGAAATGTTTTATATGTGTTTATATATTTTTATATTTTTATTTTCAGTTCAGTGTCTTTATTTTCTAAGAGGAATGTTTTCTGTCGCTGCTGGCTGCAGGACGGGATGTGGAGGACATGTGGACTGTCTACACAACAGCTGTTCTGGAGCAGGATAATAAAAGGCTAGCATTCACACTCCTCCTACACCACTCCTCCTCATCCCCCCCGTCTTCTTTTCTGGGGTACTTGTTCATTTCAGCAGAGGAATTTCCCCTCCGTGAAGGTGCTTGTCTCTTCTTGCTACAGTAAGCTAATCTCGGCTCACGGTCTCAGAACAGGAGTGGAGTCTGGAGCGGGTGCGTCGCAACACGAGGTCAAAACAATACCACCAAAGAAAACAGCGACTCTATTCTAACTGACTGTAACCGTTCACGTTCTTCTCTTTTATTTTGCCAACATCTCCAAACTCTCAGATCAACTTGGTTTTTATCAGGTTCTCTCTGTGTAGGAGATACTACTCGCTGTGTGTGTGTGTGTGTGTGTGTGTGTGTGTGTGTGTGTGTGTTTGCACATTCCCACATTAATGAACTCACAGAACACATCTCCTCGTGGGTTCAGCCTCTCACCGTCCACACCATTTCCTTCATCATCCTCTTCCACCTCCTCCAACTCCTCTTCCTCCCCGGTCGGTATCAGTGATGTCACTTCCTCTCCTGGCCCGATGTAAACATCTCCATCGTAATCAAACGGCTGTAGGTGCTGTTTGGGGGATCCGGTCACGACGGGCTCCGGAATGGCGTTATCGAATTTCCCTCCAAGAATGCGAGGCTTTGAAGGCACTTCCGGGATCGCTATTAAAAACAAACAACAATGTTCATGATAGACGTTGGTGATTCTGGGAAAAAAATCACACCTGATAGAAAGTCTGAGATGCACAGTTGGTACAGCGTGCCACACTGAAAAGCAAAACCTTCACTGCATTGCATGTCACTTTAACTCTCAAATAATCACCACGGGATTTCTTTCTAACTATCACGTGCTGTGAGTCTAACTCAGCTTTGTGCTGCAGTTCACTTTCATCAGTGTGACGCAGCAGTGACGCACTGAATCAGCCAATCACAGCGCTGAGCTCTTCCATCTGCTACGGAATCTTATCTATAGTTTTAAGGAACATCTAGAGCTAAAGCTTCGTAAGTGTAGCTCCTTTCACCTAGTATCAAACCCTGGGCATCTGTCTTAAACGTACAATGTTTTCATGCTAACACAGCAAGCGGCTAATAGCAGGCACAAGGCGGTCAGTGCTAGCATTCATTAAAACACCCTCGCCAACTTCCTCTTTGTATGAAAATCATCCGTGTTGCTTTTCAGCTGTAACGGTGAGTTGCTAGCTCGCTAGCATGCTGTATAGTTAGTAATCACACTAGCTAGCTAAATGGGATGGAAATTGGTAAACCAGCTAATGCAGAAGTAAAATATTTCAGTTGTTTTGAAAACATAACAAGTCATTAGCGGTTAGAACATGGTTACTTTTCCCTGCTAGCGAGTTAGCAAGCTGATTTGACTCTAAATCTCCTGAGCAAACGTGAGGAGAGTGTAGCAACATAAAACTATTGAAATGCACACTGTTGCGTTTAACCACAACATGGGATTAAAGTGTTAATATATATATATGTTTTAATGAATGAATGATGGCGTGATTGAGACTTTCACTCCGATGCCAGCTTCTCACCGTTATGAAACTCATCTGCACTGCCTTTATCAGCCTCCCAGGAGCTGCTGCTGCGATAAAAGGGCTTTACTACAGGAAATACACAAAGACCACATTTTTACGCACACCACTGCCTTCCTTCCAGTTCACGTCTAGACAACAACGTTAAACTGATTTTGCAGTTTCTTATAATGTTTTAAAAAGAAAGTGTTCGTTGTTTAGGAGCGCAGTGGTTTGGTGCAGGAGCAGTGATTCACGCAGGTGTTTGTCCAGTCGCAGACTTCCTAACCTAAAATCCATTCCGTTTTGCTTCTCCAGTGCTCACAGAATTTGTATATAAAACCACAAAGAGATCAACTACAGCAGGTACTGATGCTGATTAATGTAATTGCTCATTAATAACAAGCAGCATTAAGGGTAATTGTCATATCACTATACACCATGCATTATGTGCTTGAATATGTAGGACCAGATGTTTAAAGCATAATGCTATTAAATGTCTGTTTTCTATAACGGAAATAACGTCACGTCGTCGTGACACTACAGGAACGACCAGCCCCAGAACCTGTGCACTGTTGGCTCTGCCCCTTCTGTTACCTACCCCAGACTCTGTCCACTGATACCCCTTATCCACCAACACAGAAAAGTTCTTCAACAGGTTCTGGGTTAGGATTCTTTGTCCCTTGGTGCCAGCTTGCGAACCAGCCAGCGTTTCCACCAGGTTTGAGTGGAGCCATTGTAATCGAGGCCGCGCCGCCAGCGGAGGGTGTTGCGCAACGCACAGCGGAAGTAAACAGGAGATCACAGTGGTTACCTGTGAGGTTTTCTGGTATTGCAGATATTTGTCTGATTTGTCCTCCAGTGCTGCACTCCGCTTCCTCTCGAAACTAAATGACACGCCCACTGATGTCATCACAGTTCACGTTGGAAAAATCTTTTGGTTTATAGGTTCAGAACCAGTATATTTTTGCTTGAAATGCTCCGAATGGTTCAAAATTTATATTATATTTATATTATATCAGAATAGAACCCACTTTCCTGTTGGTGGAAAAGGGGTATGAGTGCGAGTGCAAAGAAAAAAAACTTGTTCTGAGCAGCATTATTAGGTAGTAACCTCCACACCACATGCACTAAAAGTACACCAACCGAGAAGCAGCTAAACACTTTCACGTAAGCCGGCTTACATGGTTCCTGGTGGTTCCACTGAGCTTAATGTAAGAACTTTTTATCTGATTAGACGAGGGTTCTTAATCTCTGCAGCAGCAATGACACTTACACTGTGTCTCAATTTGCATACTTCTGTACTTACACTTGCTTTCATTGAGAAACATAGCAACATGCAGTGCACGGAGAGAACCCTGATGGGGTACTCAAAACAGTCACAAGGTCTGCAGCTGAACGCTGCACATTTCTCACCCCCAATGGACACCATCTTGGCTACGTAAAGGAAGGAGAGGGACCGAAGCGACCTATTTGAAGGTTGGAGGAGGTCACGTCATCGAGATAATTTCCCCGTCTTATGAAATATCTCTGTGCACAAGAGAGGAAACTTTAAAAAGGCATCTGTTTTTTAAGAGTTGAGCAAAAGAATGTTGGCAGATATTTTTGCCGGGTGATGCGACAAATAAATTCCAGATAAATCGCAGTAAGTTCACAACATGCCGTGTTCCATTGAATACAAAGCTACCCTGTTGAAACCACACAGGTAAGTACATGGCGTGCACAGCGTACTACAGAGAAGTGTACTAACGGAAGTACGTGAGACACAGCACTAATCTCTCAGGTGATACAGGAAGCGTGTCTTTTCTTGTATTCTTAGTGATTGGACCCCTACATCCTGTTTTGTAGTAAAAAAAAAAAAAAAAAGAAGAATTTGTAAAGACTTTTTCAATAAAAGACCCGGGATAGACTCCAGATCTGCCATGACCCAGAACCGCTGAACAGGAGCAATCAAACCGTAACCTGGCTAACATACTGTTACTGTTCAGCTAATCTTCTTATTTAACTAAACTGTTTTTTTCTCAGCAAATCTATAATTGAGAAAATCTATTAACTCATCTTAAGATCTTATATAACATACTTAGCTAAACTATTACTTAAATAATCTATTATAAAGATCTTAATTTTATTTTGTTTATTGAGCACAGATCAGAAACAAACAAAAGGATTTATGTTTATGTGGAGCTTGAGAATGGTTGCCAGGTTTCAGCAAAACACATAAAACACACAAAAGACCTGAAACTTGCCCAGAAATTTAAGGCTTTGAATATTTCATCTTCTTCTTCACAGTGGCACATACACATTTCTGATCCACTGCAATACATGGATATTTTTCACTCCATAAATCCCCCTTTCCTGCTCCGATATGCAATATATCTTAAAAGAGAAAATGTCTGCCTAGAAAACCATACAGCATTATAATGAGGACTCATTGCACCGAATTTCAACTTCACAGTGATTCTGACAGTGTGCCTGTAAACGTTTATTATCTCACAGCAATGTAACAAACCCAAAATCTAAAGTAAATTGGATAAAATATTATTAGGAGGCTAATCTTGCCAACTCTAAGCTACAGTTTCCTGAGTTTAGAAGGACATCATTGTGTTGAAATGTAGTTAGCAGTCGCTTATTCAGTCACATTAGAGAGAATCTTTCCAGAAGGTTTATATGTACCTTGACTTATGATATACAGTACCAACTCCAAACAGAACACAATAACATAATTCTCACCTGAGCAGTCGAACCCGCTGCCACGGAAGCCGTGCTTGCATTTGCACTTGTATGATCCCTCAGTGTTTATACACTCCGCATGACGGCTACATTTATGAGTGTTGGCGAAACACTCGTTGATGTCTGGAAGTATCATATCATATCATATTATATGTAAATGGTGGTGTAAAATATTATGGAAATATCTAATAAATAACAACAATGAGCTCAGGTGTAACTGTGGCAGGCAGACAGGGCTTGCGGTTTTACCTATGCAGTCATATTTTCCGTTGATGTATTTTAGATCGTAACCCGCTTGGCATTTGCAGTAGTAGCTCCCAAAGGTGTTGACACACTCGCGGTTGTGCGGACACTGGTGCTTTCCAGTTACACACTCATCCATATCTAAATGGAAGAAAACATTTCAGCAGTCACTGCAGTGACAGAAAGGAAAACAACACATACAGACCATGGGGGTGTGAAGAAGTACTGACACGCGCACGCGCACACGCACACGCACACACACACACACACATATCCTTGGTGCCTAGCTCTCTAACAGTGTTTAACATTGGTTAATTATAATGAGCATTTCTCACCCAAAGACTGAGGGAGAAATTAAAATATTCAGTATATATACACTACGCAGACTATGCTATATTTAAATGCTACATATATTATATGGCTTAATGCATTAAAAGCAGTGCAAAAAGTAACTCATGTTGGTAACTCATGTTTTCATTTTTATCATTTGCTGATTTATAAATTTCACACTGACCAACACACGTTTTTCCATCTGAGCTGAGTTGTAAACCAGTTGAGGGACAGAGGCAGCGAATTTCCCCCTGAACTTCCTCACAGCCGTACTGACAGTGAGCCAAAGAGCACGTCCTCGAGTCTGTTCGGCAAGACAGCCAATCAAATAGTACACGTTTGAAATTTAAGCAGATTGCAGAAAGTCCCAGAAATCTATAGTTATATAAAATCAACATTTCAAACATTTTTCAGTTCAGTTCAGACTGCTTTACATGCAAGAATGATAAATGAGGCCTTATGTCTGTTTCATTGATGGATAAGGTAAGGGGGCCAATAATTTTTGCAGCACAGTAGATGAGCTGCAGTCCATAACTGTACATATGTATAGTAAAATGAGTGTATAGGAAATGTATAGTAAATGTTATTTGGGCACTTACTTGCACAAGAGCCATCAGGCATCAGCATGTATCCATTGAGACAATAGCACATGTAGCTGCCGAAGGTGTTCATGCAGCGATGCTCACAGGGCCGAGGCTTCAACCCACACTCATTTAAATCTGGGGTGGAAACAGTCAGGAACTGAGTATTAAAGATCACTAGCTAGCATCGAAATTAAGATAAAAAATAAAAACTAGCTATGCTCTTTAAAAAAGGGAGTGCATTCAGATGGCTAACTAACTAACTAACTAACTAACTAGTGATATCACCTAGCTAAATGTCATCATTGGAAATTCTACAAACACAAACTTTTTCCAAGCAAAACAAACTTGAAAAACAATTCAAATATTACTGGTAATCAAGCTAACAGTTTATTTACACTGCACATGTATTGCTTCACTGGAATGACTGCAAATAATATATTTTAGCTAGCTAAATGTATTAATTCAAAAATAAAGCAAAAAAAATTCAACCTATTCTTCAGTCAACTATAAAAGAATCAGGACACAATCAGAAGTTGTTCACTTATTGCAACCAGGGAAAAACACATATAATTGCTCACTGTATTCCCAGATTACATCCAAAAACAGCTCGGCTTCTGTACAGCAGTGCTATAGTTAGGTATAGCACTACAGAAGATAACTATCTCCAGCTATGTAAACATCTGATGCAGTGACACACGGCCGGCTTAGCTAAATGTTTTTGTAACATCCGTTTCAAGGTAACTTTGCTAAAACAAAAAAGTTTTGTACAAACCTTGACAACATGTTTTGCCAGTGTATCCCGGAAAACACTTGCACTTATTCGGCCCGACACACTCTCCATGCTTACAGCCAAATTCACACTGAGCTAAAAGTATATATATATATATATTAGCAAATGGAAAGTTCAGAATGATTGTGAGTAGTTTAAATGTCTAACTACTTATAAACAAACTGTATCTGGTGATGTTTCTTTGAAGCTCTTTTACTTAAAGCAAAATACATTAAATCTTTCAATACATCCTGCACTTACATTTCAGCACATTGTCAGTCTTAGTTGTTTTGTGTAATATTGACATGCATAATTCTTTCCTCATAATTCATGATAAAGTCCCACTATTAGAATTAAAAGCAACAGCAACTTGAAGGAAAATCTCAGATTCTTTTTTAAACTTTTATATATTTTATATAGTTTACCTTCACACTGGCCTTTTGTATTTTTCTTCCAGCCATAGCAGCACTCCAGCCGGTTGCCATAGCGACACACACCTTGTTGATTTCCGACAGATACTTGTCTGCTTTGCCTTTAATACAAACAAATGTGCACGTTACACATTCTCACAAACACGCAAGCAAGGTCTTCATTCCAAAAAGGCCTGTGGTGTGGTGTGATGTGATGTGAAGGTGCTATGTCCACAACGTAAGTGGTAGCTCAGTGGTTAAGCTGTTGAACATGAGATTGGAAGATCATGAGTTCAAATCCCAACACTGCACTGCACTAATGGGCCCTTAACCCTCAACTGCTCAGTTATGTAAATGAGATCTATATAAGTCGCTCTGGATAAGACGGTATTAGTATTCTCACAAACACAGAGTAAGTTCTACGTTCTGGCAAGGTTGATATTTGACATAGCGTCCTAGTGAAACAGGGCGGGGCTAGCTGATTTAAAATGTTTAGTTCAGAATAGTGCTTAGCAAACAATGATGTTATTACTTTACGTAATCTGATAGTTTAGAAACATTAGCTAAGCTAGCTAAATACCTAGAAGAGTGCTAAAGTAACCACCTAACTAGTTAGCTTGTCTAACCTACCAAAGACTATCATTGTGTAATCGACAGCAGGTTATCAACATAAGGCGATCATAATTAACATGAACTCTGCCTCTGTTTATTATTCAAAAACGTGATATTGAGCTGGACCATGATCACATCATGAATTTATAGCTTAAACAACAAAATAAAAAACTATCATTAATTAATTTCTTAGTCTATAATTTATCAATATATTATTTATCAATTTGTTAATTTGGTATATTTATTTTAAAAGCATTGCTGATGTGCCTTCCTCTGTTTTCCTTTCCTTAGATTTGTTTAACGTGCTTTATAAATAAAGCTTCTCTTGGTTATGATGGTTGTAAGCTTGTTATGGTTACGATTGGGGTAGGGTCATGTTGAAATTACGGTAATTATGACGTGCCAATTCTGTTTGTAACCCGACTTGGGAAATAACTGTTTGTTGAAAAAGCACACAAAAAGCTACGGGCTACAAAAGCTAAGCTACATTGTGATATTAGCCCTCCTTACAGCAGCCATTGCTTTTAACTTGGGAAGCTGGGGTTTTGGTTTGGTTTGTATTTCATGCCTGTGTGCTGAGGAATTATGACTTGCAGTTCCTTCACGGAGCCTCATTTGTCTTTTACTAGAATTATGTTTAAATGTTTTTGTAGGCCAAAACAAAAAATCCTGCTTGATTTACAAAACCAGCTTTACTCTGATATTCTTCATGTTTCTGTATATATGTTGATAAAAAGTCAATCAGCTACAAATTACAAAGCACGTTCACAGTACAGCTGATTTACATTTAGCCACACCCAGAAAACTCCATATAAGGCAAAGCTGGAAACACAAAATGACTAGTAAATGGTGAAAGAGGGTCTCCTTTTCCCAGCAACACAGCTCAGCCAGCGCAGCATATTGGCTAACTTAAACACACGCTAACTCTCCTACCTTTTGTAGGGTGCCATTACTTTTATCCTATTGTAAAGCCTAGGCTTATTTGTGCTACGTTATAGATTAGTTTTTCATTGTTTTGTTTTTTATTCAAGTCATTAATACTTGACATAAATGAGTTTCACAAAATGTCCATTAAATTGGTGATGATTTTAAATAAATGATCTAAACTTTGATTTGAAGCCGATTATTCGAGATTCACATTATTCAGCCTCCTTTTATGTCAATTTACACAAACTCAGGAATTAACATGGGATACAGATTTTTTTTTTCCAACTAACTGTTTTCTTGAAGACCACATTTCTTGTGTAAATCTTGCTATGAACAATTTACAAAGAATTTGTTTTCATTTGAATCCAGTGTGATAAATGAGGCCCACTGTGTGAATGCAACGTTACGCAAAGCTTATACTTTCAAAATAGCCTTTTATTGCTCTCAATACACTTATAAATATCTTCATCTGCCACTCTGAAAAATGAACAATTCAACTGATGTTTATACAAACATTCAGGTAACAGTTTTTTTTTTTTTTTTAAATCAAACTAGCAAAGCAATAAGGCAGCGCTTAAGATGGCGAGTGGGATTTAACACGGGGGAAAGTCGCCATGTTATAAACAGACCTGGAATGCAACCTTGATTTTGGCTGTGAAGGACTGCAAGGAATCTGTGAGCCAAAATAGCATAAAGAGGAGAATATGAGACGCTAACAGGTGGCTACGCTACATTTAGACGTCCATCACTCCTGAAATAACACTAAGCCCAGAGTTAAAATATGAGCTTAGCATGTCAACAAAGCAACATTAAATACTCTAGAGAAATTATGAACAGTATATTGCCTTTCTATTGTTTTATTAGCATCGTTATCATTGGCTAGCGTCAGCAGTAGCTATTTTTACTCTGCATTAATGTGTACTTTAATTTTACAAACAGACTGTAAGGTTATGACAATAAAGGTAGAATAGTGTAAGAGCAACAGCACCTATTACATACATTTATGTCAATTCATTACTTTTACAAGATCAGCTCTTCACATATAACTTTTTAATATTAGCATTAGCATCATCTGGTCTTTCTGAGGTAAATGTAAGACTTAAAATTAAGAGCAATAAATGTAGTGTACTTTAAAGATGCAGAGATGTGGAAACTGAAGGCACTATATTACTATTTTGCTAATATCCCCTGCTGTTAGCGGTTAGCATTTGAGCAGTAATTCTTCCTGAGGTAAATTCTAAGCAACAGTAGAGTTAATAAAGTAGGATGAATAGATGTTAAACTGTAAAATTGCAAAGAAAATTGTATTTGTGTATGTTATGTTGGTTTTTTGCATTTTGGTTTTCAAAAAGGGGACACTGGGGGCAGGATGGTGGCAAGGGGCAGACAGACACCCGCAAAATGAATGGCAACTGTAGAAAGCAAAAGCCAAATCCCAGACATTTTTGGTGAGTTTGAAATCCCACCCCTTCCATGCCCTGGAAAAACAGGATGTATGATCACCCTAATTTGAGCAGTAATTCTTCCTGAGGTAAATGCAAAACAATAGTAAAGTTTATAAGGTTAAATAACAGTAAATAAATGTTAAACTGTAACATCACAATAATTTAAGCCATGCACGGTTTATTGTTTATTTATTTCTATATTTGCATCTTCTAAAGCTGTTAGCCTCAGTATCAATTATTCTTACTAAGGGGGGCTAAGATGTAAAATTTATGGCATTAAAATGAAAGGAAAGGTAAACAGTGTTCAATAAAAATTCAATTCAATCTTATTTGTATAGCGCTTTAACAGACATTGTCACAAATAGTATATAAAAAGTATATAAATTCTTAATATAAACTTAGGAATCTATAAATGTATCTATATATCTCAATAATGAGCAGCCCGTGGCGACGGTGACAGAAAAAACTCCCTGAGACGACAAGAGGAAGAACCCTTGAGAGGAACCAGACTCAAAAGGGATCCCATCCTCACCTGGGTGGCGCTGGATAGTGCGCTTACAGCTAACACACTTCTGTTATAGGCTCAAAAAAAAGTACAGTTGCATAATTCGGTATAGTTTAACATAAAGTCTGTTCTGTCTCAGCCGAGGCACTGAGGGAGATCTGAGTGCAGGACTGTTGGTGGTCATTTACGTCCTGTGCCTTTTATACATCAGATACATTTTTCTAGTGGAAAGTTTGACAAAAACATACTGTTTTTGGTGTTTGCATTAGCAGCAGTTATTTTTTCTGAGGTAAACATAAGACATTTTCTCTTATGTTGACCTCAGAAAATAAGAAAATAACTGAAAGTGTGAGCACATAATGACACTATAAATGATTAAATCAGTTATCATAAACAGATAAGAAATGATGTTTAGACTGTACTATTCCTAAAATGATTTTATCGACTTTATAGGAACACAAATCCATAAGACATTGAGTCCATGTGACATGATAAATGACTGTCACTACAGTTAAAAAATAAAAATGAAACCCAAAAGAACAGGACATTCTGGTAGATTTTCAGTTCATACACAGCTTCATCACACGGCTGAGCGGTGAATCTGTTAAACCATGAACTCTTCAGGAACTTTGAGGAATACTGTTCTAATGGTTTCTGATGGAAACTCACCTGTAAGCAGCATATGCAGGAAAAACGTACAGCAGGAACGCCAGAGAACCGATCCATGCGCAGGGCTTCATGGCTGAGATTTCTCTTTTTCTCTTTTTTCCTCTCTATCTCTTTTCCTCTCTCTCACTCTTTTGTTCTCTTCTCTTCCCTTCTTTATGGTTCAGCTGAAAGAAATACAATCAGAGTCTCAGACAAACATCTCCAGACTTGTATTGGGATTTGCGCTCTCTCTCTCTCTCTCGCTCTCTCTCGCTCTCTCTCTCTTCACCAGACTCAAATTCCAGAGTGTGTCTGTTTTTAGGAAGTGGGAGGAGGTAGTTAAAAGGAAGTGTTAATGTCTGTCTTTTTTTTTTTTTTTTTTACCTGAAATTCCATCCAGGAAGTGGTGATTGATGGGAGTCCTTTTAGCCTGAGGGGGTTTTCCTGCTTTCCCAAAGAAATATGTGGAAAGCAGAAATCGATGACTGTTACAGTAACATTTGTGTTTTTTAACAACAAACAGTATTTTTTTTGTAGTCCTTTTAATTAATAAGACATAATAGTGATGGATAAAAAGACGTTTCTCTGTAACAAGCTATTTATTTTGGGGGGGTAAATACTGTTTATAGGCTGTTTATGTGAGTGATAACAAGAGCTAACTTACTTTGCACACAATTCCACAATATTAAATATGATTATAAATGGGTAAAAAGTATGAAGTTTTATTTTTCTTTACATTTTTCTTAAATTATCTATGCAGCTCAAATGGTAAAAAAAAAGAAAAAGAAAAAAAGATATGTCTAAGAGCTAAAAGTTTTTTGAAAATGTGATCTACGATTCAAGATTTCATTTAAGTCCTTCGATACTTTATGCTTTATTTGTGCCAAAAAACAAACAAACCCTAAAATAGTATTTAGATTATGTCTGCTCCAGTTCTGACCCTCGTGGGTTCACACATTTCTTTCTGACCCTTTTAGTTTTCTACTTTCCTTATATGGGCAAAGTTTCCTGTCTCCGTTAACGCCCTGTTATTTCACCTGTTCTTCATTTCTCACTTGTGTGTTTAAGCTGCTTGTTCCTCTCCTGCCAGTTTTTTTTTCTTTTCCAAAAAACATTTCTCTGTTAATACAGCAGTACAAGATTTTTTTTTGCTTGCAGTTAAAATAATTAATTAACTGGAGATTTTAACTAAAGAAAAATTAAAATTACATTGAAAGATTTCATTGCAATTCCTCTATAAGACACTGCGTCTAAATGTAACTTATGGAAAAGCAACACTACGTAAGAATTATATGTAAAATCTCCTCTCTTCTCACTCACTTTAACCATGAGCTTCATCGTCATCTCATCAGTCCACTGATTTCATTTTTCATGCTAACATCAGTGGGAAGTAATCATTAGGTCATCTTAAACATTTTAAAACACTGTCACGTGTATGGACGTGTATGACATTTTTGTCTGTTTTGATGATGCCATGAAGGCACAGGAGCAACTGGTTCCTTATACACCTACTTCTGCCAACACATCGGGCTGTTTTTATATGAACTACGTACTCTATATATTACATATCCCCAGAAAAAAAACAGTGGAGAATGTGTTTTTCTTGATTGTTTAACTGATACTGTTACCACCCTGAAGCTGAAACCCTATTTTCCAATAACAATGATAAACCACAGAAATACCAGCAACTTGCCTATTATGATTTCTATCCAATTATAGCTACAATTATCGGGCCTCATTTATCAATCTTTTAGTTACACTGTGGGTAAATGTTTGCCTAATCCAAACCTAGCTAAAATTTTGAAAAGTAAAGTGCATTCCTGACCCTGTTCATTTGCATGTAGTGACACCCACAAAACTCCCTGAAAGCTGAAGTGCACACACAACTGGAGCACAGTACGAACAATCAGGGTAAAGCCTGAAAGACAGAAATGCAAGAACTCATTTTGACTCATTTCTAAGCTAACGCAAATAATTAATGACGTCTAATAATAATAATTAGAGTTCACTAAAGCTTTTGTTATCCAAGGCCTTTGATTACAGCTTACAGCTCTGCGCAGACATTTATGGATTTGTGTTGGCTTTCTTTCTTTCTTTTTTATATTCTTTAATTAATTACTCTTATTCTGTAAGTCGCACTGGATAAGGGCATTCGCTACATTCTGTAAACGTAATAAAAATAAACAGTAATAATAAAAAAAGGAATAAATAAAAAGGAATAATAAACGAGTTGATGTTTATATTAGTTAGTTAGTTTTATGTGTCAATTTTGTACACACAATCAGGAGCACAAGTAGGATGCAAACGTTTTTCCGAATATTAAAAAAATAGCGAATAGCTTTCGTAGACAATCGTATGAAATATTTACAAATAACATCCATTCACTTCCTGTTCTTACTTACATTATAGCAGCTATAAACTGGCATGCCCTCATAAGCCACTCTTTGTTCTCTCTCTTGCAGTTAATAGGATGAAAAAAATGATAAGAAAATTTAAGATGATTTAAAATGATAAGAAAATAAGAAGATTTTTGCTAGAAACTCCTCTGTCCTGAAAATTTTCGCAACTCACTGATACTGGAGACTCCTTCCATAAATCTTAAACGAACATCTCCTTCTGGGAAACGTTACCATGTCAGTAATTATATGTCTTTGTTAAATAACAACACATTTTTAATCTGATTATTCTTAGCTTTAGATGATGTGACGCATTTGACATATAAGACTCTGAAGATGTGCTGTTACTATAGAAATGATAATGCATTACATGTATTAGAATGAGTGCATTAATGTAAACCCGTGATTTGGACCTGCACTCCTGTCAGTATCAGTGTTTTATTTATATAAAATAATCAGATTTGAGAATTGAACAGTGCTGTGTTACAAAACTTAAGACCAGCCCATGGATTAATGTGCTCTTCAAAACAAGCTTTAATAATAGTGAGGAGTCAATAGAAACAAGTTGATCGAGAGGTTCAAGGGTGTTTATTCGATTGCAGCATGTCCTCCTGAGAGTCATTCATGCAGCAGACTCGTTTCAGAAGCCCATAGTTACGTGGTTCAAGCATCGAGTCAAACAGTGTCATTATTGCCTACTCACTGTGTCACAGGAAGCCCGCTGCACAACTGCAAAGCTTTTTCATCCTCTGCTTGTGACTCTTGGCCTTAACAGCATGTCTCAGCATGCAGACGAGAAGATTGACCTTTGACCTTGGTAGTCTCCTCTCCTCTCCTCAGACGGTTCACTGAAATGAGACAAATGGTGTTAGTGCTGTGACTGTTCTGCTCCACTCATCTTTTGTTGGATTTAAGAAAAGTCTTTCCAGTCTCTAGTCTCGAACATGTTATTCTAATACAGATTATTAGATTTCATATAACGTGATTGTTATTGTAAGTTTGATGCTAAATTCTTTATAACACTTGACTCTGACACCAGAAGGTCACTTAATTCAGGGGTTCTCAAACTTTTTGCAGCCAGTGACATCTTTTAATGTGAAATAATTCCACACACACCCTCAGCACAACGCAGTTATTGATCGTGAATATAAAACTTTATTTAAATGTGTATTATAATATTCCTGCTATTTATTGGAACTTTATTATTTCTGAGGCTTCCACTGACAGAACACAACACATTAGGTCCAAACTGACCTAATCTATAGAATGTATCAGTTATTAAGGTCTGGATTAGACCTGTACTAAAATAATGATGAGTTGTGACATCATGGACACCCTGAAGACTCCCAGACCCCACTCTAACAACCACTAATTTAATTAATTAATGAAGCAAAGAACTCGTAATCATCCAAAGAAGCCTTATAGACCTACTTAATAGCCATTGTTTTCCTTACTAAGTAGGTGGAGCTTGTAGTCAACAGAAAGACCATGACACAAAAGAAGTTAAAACAGGGTCCTTTGCAGAAAGCGAGATTTGTGAGTTAGACTTATCACATGCGATTTACAGACATCTCGACATTTGGATCCAGATACAAGGATTGGATGAAAGTGACCTGGAAAATGGCAGGTTTCCAAGCATTCAGCCTGAACCTGTGTGAACTATCTAAGCGTCAGGTCTTGAAAAGGTTTCCTGAATGCTTTGTTAACAGTGATTGTAGTTATTTCAGTGTCACTTTAGCCTGTCAGGACCTGCTCCTCATGGCACATGTGAGTGAGCCCGATGGACTCGGCCACTCGCATAGTGCTTTTGATGTCTTCTAGTAGTAACACTCTCTAAGCCAGCGCCTGCTCCTGTCACAGCTCCAGCCGCAGAACCAGTTCCAGTCACCGTCTCGGAACCCGCTCCAGTTCGGAACCCGCTCCAGTTCCAGTCACCGTCTCGGAACCCGCTCCAGTTCCAGTCACCGTCTCGGAACCCGCTCTAGTTCCAGTCACAGCTCCAGTCACAGAGCCCGCTCCTGTTCCAGTCTAGCCTGAGTTCCTGCCTGAGTTCCTGCCAAAGCAAAAATTCTGCTTGGGGGTTCCCGGTGATACGCCTGAGCGTATCTGGTATACGTATCTGGTATATCTTGTATCTGGACGCTCTGGGAGTAGCGCCCCAGTAGTAGTAGTTTTCTGTGTTTTGGACTCTGCCCTCTGTTTCTGTTTTCTGCTTTTTGAATTATCGATGTAATTATTCGAATTATTTTGATGTACTGTTTGCCAATCGACTGACCCTGTGCACGTTTTCGGATTACTATTTCGCCTGCCATGATTCTGTACCTCTGCCTGCCTCGTGTGTGTTTTTTTGTGAATAAACACGATGAGTTTTATAAAGCCGTCTCCTCACCTGCGCTTGTGCTCCGCCAAACCCCGCAAACATGACATAGCTTCACATTTCTAATGTGGAAATGTTTGTCCACACTGAGGTACATACGTGAAATTTTGAGGGCCGAGGTGTTGGATATACAGCTTTATTCACAGCCAAATGTTGTGTATGTGCAATTCCTCTCTATCATCTTTAAGTTGATGACACATCTTTTCATTTCGCATCATCATTTCATACATGAGGTGGTTTAACGTGAATGTGTTACAGTTACATCAGAACTTTGTTAACACAACTATATTTCCAGAGGAGTGAGACATTGTGTATATGTGAATACTAGATTACTGTACATACTGTACATTCCCCAAACATAAGCGTTTTAGTTTAGCTTAGCGCTGAACATCTATTTGTGTGGTGTACAGAATTCATTCCCCCTTGAACATTTCCACATGCCATAGCATTGCAATCTGGAACTAAAATAAACCTAACTGGGATTAAAGGCCATGACTCCACACAATTTAAGCAATTAACTAAATATTAGATCTGTATTATAAATGTAAATTTTTACTGTTCAGGGATTTAATGCACTGAGTTTAACAGAAACTTGGACTGGACCAAATGAGTCTGTAGCATTACATGAAGCTAGCACCCCTTGATACATCTATATATACACACTGCTTTCTGCTACCTGGCAAAGGAGGCAGTGTTGATGTTATTTATAACAATATTCTCAGCGTCACTCAAAACCCAGACATGAATTTACCTCATGAAATTTTTGATACTAAAAAAACATTAACAGCCACAAAATAATTCTAATGAAACGTTCCACTGATTGGTATTTACAGATTGAGCTTGAGTCTGCTTTTCATGTTCATTTTTAAAAGCGCTATATCAATGAAATAGAATTTAATCCAATCTCTGAGCTGTCACTAAAGCAGAAACCAGAAACCTCAGGATGATTTTCATCTTATGATCCTGACATAATATAACTATAGACTGAAAGATTTATGATTGAAATGAGTTATAGAACTAGGCTAGGATTTCTTCCGTCATCTTAACACTTGACTACAGACTTTGGTGCAGGATCGACGCAACACTTCTAAAGCGAAAGAGCAAATGTCAGAAATGGGATTCGAACCCACGCCTCCAGAGGAGACTGCGACCTGAGCCCCAGCCTAGTCATCACTTGGAAACCACTTGTTTTTGTTAAATATAGCACCATATAAACTGCTTCAACATGCACCTAGATCGGTGATGATGCCGTTGGACTGCTGTTGACATGAGCGGTTCTGCTACAATGGCAGAGGACTCGAATCACCACGAACAGT
>JAQQZX010000036.1:87770-99872 GCA_030068355.1 Notoglanidium maculatum | reverse complement strand
AGAGTATCCTGGCACTGGGAAAACTGGCTTTCCAACAGCTGGAGAAAGGAAACCTGATCTTCTATGAGGAAGACCTGGGTGAGTGTGGCATTGATGTCAGAGAAGCAACAATTTACTCTGGAGTGTGTACCCAAATCTTCAGAGACGAGTTTGAGTTTCACCTGGGGAAGGTGTTCAGCTTTGTACATCTGAGTGTTCAGGAGTTTCTGGCTGCTTTATACACATTTCTCACCTTCTTCAGCAAAAATGTCACAAGACATCCAAGCTCTGACCTGTCTGATCTTCTTAACACATCAGACATGTCTGACTTCCTGAAGTGTGCAGTGGACAAGGCCTTAGAGAGTGAGAATGGACACCTGGACCTGTTCCTTCGCTTCCTTCTGGGTCTCTCACTGGAGTCCAATCAGACTCTTTTACAAGATGTACTGCCCCAGACAGGAAGCAGCTCTCACACCAGACAGGAAACAATTGAGTACATAAAGCAGAAGATTGGGGAGAATCCATCTCCAGAGAAATCTATCAATCTGTTCCACTGTCTGAATGAACTGAATGATCGGTCGCTAGTGCAGGATGCTCAGATGTACTTGAACAGAGACGGTTACAGTCGCCTCAGTGGGGCTTGGCTCTCACATGTTCAGTGGTCAGCTCTGGTGTTTGCGTTGCTCAACTCTGAAGAGGAACTGGATGTATTCGATTTAAGGAACTATTACAAATCAGAGGCATGTCTTCTGAGGTTGCTGCCAGTGGTCAAAGCATCAACAAAAGCTCTGTAAGCGTTTTCATTTATAAGTGTATTACTTTAATGTTTGTTAATATGAAGTAGCACATTTACATTCATTTATTTTTAGCTTTTATTCAATCTGATTACAACTGAGCAGCACCACTAAGGGTTAAGTGTTAACTGTGATTTGGTGAACAACAGATAACCATCTGTGTCTCCTGGGTATCTTCATATGCATGCTAAGACCTTCCAATATACAAAGTGACATAAAGTGAATTCAGAATGTATTCAGACCCCTTTACTTGTTGTCCATATTGCTGTGTTGTGAATTTGATTATGAATGAATATAATTGCCATGTTTACCTATGAATCTACACTTAATCACCCATAATAATGGAGTGAAAATGTGTTTTTAGAGATTTTCAAAACGGAAATCTCTTTTCACAAAAGTATTTGGCATCAATTACAGCTACAAGTCTTCTTGGGTACGTCTCTACAAGCTTTGACCACCTGGATTTGGGCAGTTATCCCATTCTTCAGGTCTGATTCTCTCCAAGCCCCGTCAGATTGGATGGCGAGTGTCTGTGAACTGCCATCTTCAGGTCTCTCCATAGATGTTTGATGGGCTTTAGTTGGGCCACTAAAGGACATTCAGAATCTTACCCTGAAGTCACTCCAGTGTAGTTTTGGCTGTATGCTAGCACTCTGGAGGAGGTTTTCTTTATGGATGTTCCTGTATTTTGCTGAATTCATCTGTCTCTCAATTGTTACCAATCTCCCTGTCCCTATAGTGTGATGCCACCACCACCATGTTTCTCTCTAGGGACAGAGTTAGCCAGGTAATACACAGTGCCTATTTCCCCCAAATATAGTGCCTGCTGTTCTGCCCAGAGTTCAATTTGCCCAAGAGTTCAATCTCATCAGACCAGAGAAGTTTTTGTCACATATTGCCATATTGAGTTCTTTATGCTGTCATATGCCTTTTACTCAACAGTGGCTTCTGCTTGCCACTCTGCCATGAAACTCTGATTTATGGAGTGCTGCAGAGCTGGTTATCCCCCTAACAAGCTACCATCTCCCATCCCTGCACAGGACGTTTGGAGCTTTTTTTAGTGTAACTGTTGGGTTCTTTCTTACCTCCCTCACCAAGGCCTTCCTTTGTCCAATTTGGCTGGACTGCCAATTCTAGGAAGGTTCAAGGTTGTGCCAACCTTCTTTCTTTTTAAAATTATTAAGTTCACTTGCTCCTGAGAACACTCAAAGCCTTAGAAATTGTTTTATATTATTGCCTGGTTTGCCTTGCCACAATTTGACCTCAGAGACCTTCAGACAATTCCTTGTACTTCATGGCTTGGTTTTTATCCTGACAATGCAATGTGAATTCTGAGCCCTTATAGACCCTGGTGTGAGCATTTCCAAACCTCTGTCTAATCAATTCAAATTGCAACAGGTGAACTCCAGTTGAGTTCTAGACACATCTCAAGGATAACCAAGGCAAACAGGATGCATGTGACAACAGTTTTCAGTGCCACAGCAAAGGATATGAATCTTGTGAATAAAAGATTAAGTTAAAAACATTTGACATTATTTGTACATTAATGGAAAAAATGGCAATTATATCCATTTAAAATGAAATCCACAACACAATGACGTGTGCAACAAGTAAAGGGGTCTGAATACTTTCTGAATTCACTATATGATAAATAAAACATAGCATTAACTAGTAAGCAACCCTCTGCCCACTGCAGTAATACAACCATCCTTGAATAGTCCAGGAATTAATTCAAGAATCATCACTGAACCAGTGCATTAATCTTTCTAACTGCACTTTTCTCCCAGGCTGTGTGGTTGTAATCTCACAGAAGAAAGCTGTCAAGGTTTGTCCCTAATTCTTAGCTCACAGTCTTCCAGCCTGAAGGAGCTGGATTTGAGTTTCAATAACCTGCAGGATTCAGGAGCGTGGCTGCTTTCTGCTGGTCTGGAGAAGCCACACTGTAAACTGGAGATACTTTGGTGAGATCATCATTATGATTCACCCACATATTACAAAAACATTGAGCTAACATTCATGCATGTGTGATTGGCATTAAAAAGGAAAAAAATCACATGCATGGTGTATTCCACAAATAAGTGCTAATTTTGCCATCTAATTTAGGAAAAAATAGGGCAATTTTACAATAATAAAATTTATTTTATAATAATAAAATAAACTTTTTCCACTCAAATTAAACCAACATATTCTTAAGTAAGTAAGAAATAAAACACCCGAGGTGCGCTGTTATAGAAAAACAATCACTGACTGCCTGATGCAAAGTGTAATTTTTACTGCCCAGAAGTTGATTCTTTTCCCATAACAGCATATTCCAGTGTGTTTTATTCCTCCTTCACCTCAGCAGTCTGCCAAGAATCACAATGTTTTATTTATTAATGAATGGCACGTCATGCTTTTTAACTGCTTATACTTACATTTAATGCTGTGAAAAGGCCATGGGCCATAGCAGCTCCATCGACAAACAATCCAACTCTAGTTCTCCTGTTCTAGAAAATTAACAGCCCTGTGGTATATAAAGCTTCAGGCTTATATTTAATTGCAGCCTTTATACAGGGACAGGCAGTTCTTTCCTTCTGGCAGGCACAGGCAGTAATGCCTCATTTCACCATCAGGGGTCGAGCTTGACAGTCTCACATTTTCAAAGTACCCCACAGATTAACTTCACAAGTGTTCAGCATTTCCCATACAAAAGCATAAAACTTACAACTAAGTGTTTAGAAAAACAAGTAATACTAATTAAAAGTCCGAGAGGCTGGTGAGGAAATGACTGTTTACAGCTGCCTTTGTGTATCATTGACGAGTTTCCTATACCATTTAATTCCTTAGTTATTGAACTTTGGTACACCATTTTTTAAAAAAATTACACTGGAGAAATAAACAGTTTATAGAGGTCAGCTGTGTTAGTTGTATAAAATTGAGCATATTAGTGTTTATTTGTAAATATGTTGCCTTTGTCTCTGCAGGCTGGAAAAGTGCAGCATTACAGTGAAAGGCTGTGATTATCTGGCTTCAGCTCTGAGGTCAAACCGCTGCTCACACCTCAGAGAGCTGAATCTGAATCACAATGAACCTGGAGAATCAGTGGTGAAGATGCTCGATGAGCTACTGAAGGATCCGCAGTGTGAACTGCAGACACTGTAGTGAGTTACTGACTTACTGCCACATTCTAGACAAACAAAGAAGGATGGCTATCCCATAGTGAGTCAATGACTGTCTATTTATAGTAACTGGAGGTGTGTGAGTGGGCAGCGTGGGCGAGCTTGTGAGATGGAGATATTCTAAATGCCTCCATCAACATGGTGTCTGTCATCAACCAAATGAAGACCGTTAGTGTTTAGCTATAACATAGAAAATGTGAGTTTTTCACCCGTGGACAGATTACATCATGATGGTCAGTAGTATCTTCTGGCAACAACAAAAAGACAATTGGTCTCATTCATCAATCTTTTTTGTAAAGATTTGCGCGTTTGAATAAATGTTTTAATGTCCAAACCGAACTAAAAATTTCCACAAGGTTCTTCATACTCGTGATTAACACTGACGAATTATCGGAAAATTAACGTTGTAAATGATTCAAGTGCATTCACGGCTCAGCTGAGTAACAGTTGAGGTCAGAAGTGTACATGCAGTCATCATGGACATGAAGGTCACGAATGGAAATATTGGGCTTTCACTAATTTCTTTAAACTGTACTTTTTCTGGGGAAGAAGGATTGTGCAACATACATCTTTAAAAAAAAAACAGGAATTTGGTGCACAAGTTGTAATTTATTTTGGGTTTTCTGAAATCACTGAGACATTCCTGAGTTGTGTAAATCTATGATACCTCCTATTTCCCTTTGTACTGTGTGTTGGTCAATCCGATGAGACCCTTTTTATGCTGTGCACAGAGAAGCTCCCAGCTGCAGTCAACCATGATCACAAACAGGAAGTTAAGAGGCCTTGGCTCTGGCAAGTTAAGACATTATGGAACTTTCAGCACCACTGAACTAATAACCTAAGTGGGTGTGTGTATAATTTTGTCGCGGTGTTGATTACAGGAAATCCAAAACAAATTAAAACTTGTGCACCAAATACTTTTTTTTAAATTAAAGCTGTATATTGTACAATCATTCTTCCCCAGAAAAAGAACAGTTCAAAGCAATCACTGAAAGCCCGATACTGCCAAGTCATTCAAGTGTGTGTAACTGGAGTGTGTGTAAACTTTTGACCACGACTGTACATTTAAGCCATGGCCACAAAACTCCCAGATGATGACAAAATGACCAAATAGTGGAAGAGAGACTTTACTAATTTCACAATATTAAATCTACACGTTTACATTAATGCTTTCCTGAACCGACAGGGTTTTCATGAATATGTAATTTCTCGTGTATATTAATGTAGAATCGTTTCCCAAGCCATTCCGTACAACCAGTTATACGGTGTGTGTGATTTTAATTATGATGGCGAATGGTGAGAACTGTGTGCTAATGGCTAATCCTTCCATCCCGTCTTGTCCCACAGCATCGAGAGAGACCTGCTTGAGTTGCAGAAAAGTCACCATTCACACTCTTCCACTGATCAGTTCTTCATCATCAATACAAAATCAGCGTTCTCCCTTTCGAGACGCAGTCGTGCTTTTCCACCAGTGTGAAGCAGCCATAACATCAACATGCTGAATTTCAGATAACCAAAGCAATGATGGCTAATTCGAGATTGTTTCATCTTCATCCTTTCCTGTCTATACGCAGCAGAGGCATCATCATGGACAGAGATTATACGCAAGACAACGGACGGTTGGTAGATGTTTCTAGCAGTTCTGCTTTAAGCCATTCATTCTGAAAGTGTGATTTCTCAGTGGGAGTAAATTGGTGCGATTTTCAGTAACTCGTTTGTTTCCTGGCTGATTTACAGACATGATATTGATTTTGAGCTAAAAATCTTCAAATTCTTATGTCACTGTTCTTTATCGGTTGCTAAGTGAAGAATTCGAAGTTGCTTACGTTGTTGTCACGATGATGAGTCCATGTCTTGTTAATTACTTGCAAATTATTTAATAAATTCTGTATATTTTTCCAGACCTGATCTTGTTTTTTTTTCACTATAAACATACTATAACAACAAAAAATGCTCCCCTTACCATGGAGAGATGTCCAGGAAGCCAAAGGAGCAGAATTGCCCATGCACTTCGGGTGGGAGTGGCATACACGCTCTCCTGGCAATCACAGCAAGATCCAGTCGCTGGCATCAGGGTTCGTGTATGCGGAAGAGGGCGGATAGCGCTTTCCTCTGTGTGTTACGCCGCCCTGTGACGCAGCATCAGCAGCAGGAGTGAAATGATGGCATGTATTTGTGCAGTAAGCACAGTGGGACAAACTGTATGTTTTAAAACAATGGCATTTATTGCTAAAATGCACTTTTTACATGAAAAAAGTCACAAGTAGTCAGTACAAGACGATGTGTAAATGAACACACTGTCAAAAGTTCACGAGGCAGTTTTCCTCAGTATCTCAACTGTAGCACCAATGGCCTATAAATATGTTTTCACAATATATTTTTTTTTAAATATTTCTATATATTTTTTCTTTTTTCTTCTCAACGCAGCCATGTTTCTCTTTAAAATCAGGCATGTACCCCGGATCTCCAACATGGAGACGCACTTGTGCTTGTGAGAATATTGGCACTAAATTCACAAATGAGAGAGAAAACAGGACAAAAACAGATCAAGAGTTCAACTTTGTCTTTCCATTGCAAGGTTCATAAAAAACAAAAACAAAAAACAGGCTTTGACTCAATACCTAGTGAGTTCCTTACTGCCTTGATCAGCAGCAGTTTAACCGGAGAATCAACCTTATAAATGTTCACTGAAACACTGCATTTTGCTAGCTGTTGCCATGGTTATAGTGGTGAATCAATGTTTATTCCCTTACTGCTTTGGTAAACATTTATATTTCTTCTGGATACAAAAAAATAGCTTCAGTTTTGTTGCTAGCTAGCTACAAACAAGCACCAATGGAAAAGAAATCATTAGCTAACATCACTTGGCTAGCTAACTATGCTAATCATTAAGGTTGTAACAAACTAGTGAAAACTAGCTGGCTAAAATAAGCCATGTATCATATTTCTTGCACATTTATAAATCTTTGTTTTGGAGAAACAACACTGAAATTTTCCAGTCAAGCTACGAATAGAAGCGAAAGAAAAAAATCACCCCATAAAGCTAAGGCAATCGATGTGCTAACCCCAGTGTTAGAACCTTAAACATTCACAAATGGCTTTTTTTGTTCTTTTCTTGGATTTGGTTTTATAATTCGTGTTTTTATGCAGTTCCTTTCAATGTTTGAAAAATGTCTAGCCAAGTAGCTAGCTAGCAACAGGCTGGCACCAAAGAACAGTTAGCTTGTAGTAAATTACTCTCCTTGTAGGTGAGAAAAACAATTAGCTAACGGTAGCTTATCAAGCTAATATGACTTGACAACATGATTGCAACAACTTGGAACCAGAAGGAAACAACAGCCTGAGGCGACAGAGCTAGTTAGCATGCTAATGTACAAAATCCTGTGGTGCAAATTCATAACAAAGACAATCAACATAAATAAAGGAGAAAATTGAAACAACATTTGTACACTTTCTAACAGAAAAACACGTTACGTGAATTAAAAGAAGAAAAATTTGTATGTTTAATCAAATTTATTTATTAAAATAAATAAATAAGTACAAGCAGCATATGATGCTGTCTTTATAATTTGGCGATGTGGACAGCACACTAGGCATCGGTGTTGTTATACGGTGTTGAGTTTAAGGAAAAGGCAGAAACGGTGGATTTGTTTTGTTGGATTTATTTGTTTTTGCGTGTGAATTAGCTGGCTGTTCCGAGGCCCGACCTAATCCAGGCTTTATTTATTCATTTGTTGTTTGTATATTTGTTTGTTTGTTTTTAAAGTAAAATGCTGCTGAATTTGTGCTAAATTCTTTCAGTTGCTGGTACATTGAGGCTAATTTCTTGAAGCGGTGCTAAATATTAAGGTTCATCGAGTCTCATCATAGTAAATTCCATAAATGTGTCATAAATTCCAACAATTGCTGCTAAATCTGTGTCAATGTTCCTCTTGTCTCTGAGCAACGTGTAGCACATTTCTGACTCTGTGCCTAAATCCACCCCTCGCTGGTGAACGAGTGGCAAGTCGATCAAATTTGGGCTAAATTCTTTTAATCACCGCTGAATTTGTACTAAATCCGCAAATCCAGTGTACGTTCCCATGCTAATCTCAACATGATTATGAGGATTAGTTCACATTGTTCAGTGAAAAATCTCCACTTTCACAGTTTCCTCCATGATGGGAGACATCAGCGAAAACAAGACCCTCAGGAGAGGCTGAGTATTACCCGCTGCCTCGAGGGGCTGCCTGCGGCTCACCGGGCATCGACACGCTGCAGGTGCGATCTTCATTACGTGACAGAAAGGCCCACATTATTACACCTTACACAATAAAAAATATTACATTTCCTTTCTTTTTGGATAATATTTTTTAATTCCAGAAACCCAGTCTATTGATTCAAGTGTGCGATTAAGGATTTAAGAGAAATGATTATGCAAGGGAGGTTTATTTATTTGAATTTTTAAAGCAGGTGTGTCAAACTCATCTTAGACACTTCAAGTGGGCCAGACCCAAAAAAACCAGATTAGTGACCAATAAGTATTCACCCCCGTTCCTATGAACCCCCTAAATGAGGACCCTAAACTAGTGTCAACTTCTTAGAATCACATCATTAGCACCGTATCTGAGTTTATTGCTCTGTTTTGCCCCCTAGTGGACAAACCAAGACTTGCTTTTTTCCCATACAAAGCTCGCCGTGGGAACAGAAGTGGCCTTGCTGTCTGTGTGGGAGGGCCATACGTTCTCTCCTGTCAATCACAGTGTCACTAGCCAATCAGGCATGTCTATGAGCTCATGTATGAGGAATAGGGCAGAGAGCACACAGCCTCGCCGGTTGGTAGGGCGGGGATTCACAAGTGACCAAAGTGTGGAGAAAACTCAGGAAATAAACGTACCATCTGAGACGATACACGCTTGACAAAGAGGAGGAGAGACGTTTTCACTTCACATTAGTACAAGACTCCAGCTCAAACCCACATTCTGTTTGTGCTCAGAGTGTGAGTGTGTGTGTGTGTGTGTGTCAGAGCTTGCTGTGCTTTAAACCTTGTTTTGTGCCACAAACTGTTAAACTGAGCTAATGAAACACTTTTCAATGCTTTGCCCATTTCCTTTGAGCTTGTTTTGAGGATAATCATTCAGCGAAATGTGAAATGTGAAACAACAACAAAATGAGGACCTGCGGAATTCTGTTCCCTTTACAGGTCTTATTTCTCGCTTAAGATGTTTGGCTCAGATCTGATCTTTCATGATTGTAAGCGACCCGTACCCGTGTCATTCCCCAAGCCGTCCTGACGCTCCACTCCGTCACCTAGCTCCTTAACTAACTCCTAATTTACTCACACTATGTAAATGATAAAAGGTGTAATAATATAACATTAGTGTTGTTCATTTTATTGGCTGGTTGAGACGTAAGGGGAAAGAAAAGAAAGCACTCGCTCCACAATCAGTTTTTGTTGTTTTCAGAGACTCCACGTTTCTCCGTTGTGCTCGTTAGGTTGTTGATTTCGAGGTAATCGTTCAAGGAGTAAAACAATGAAACAATGAAATGTGAAACAACTTTCCACAGGAAGCTTGAGAGACCAGAAATCCTTCATTTCGCTTCCACTTTTCTTAAAGAGCTAGTTGGTCATTTTAACCCGTTTGTGCTCATTTTTAGGATTTTTAAACCTTCATTATTAATTCACATTTTAGCTTTAGTCAAAAAGCAATAAAATAAGAAATTCACCCAGTTCAGGACAAGAACACCATCTAATGCTGGTGCTGAGAGATCTTCTGGGCAGAAAATAGCAAACTGGATCGCAGCTGGGCCGTATTCTGTATTCTGGTTTAAGTGTTGGGGTTAAGATGTGCTCAGAGGATGATCAGAGTGACGCAGTGCGATTTTGAGGTAAACAATAAAACTGTAAACTCGAACATCCAGGGAGTTGCTGAGACATTTCCAATCTCACGATATAAAGCTGCTGGGTTTTACTTATTTGTTTATTGTTATTTTTTCTTTCTTTCTTTCTTTCCTTCAGCTCAACAGGTAATCAGCTACATTTAAATGCACACAAATAGCTGAATGTACTGAGGAAAACAGTAATGTGTTTAACACACAATCCTCCCTCTTTCTGAAGCCTGCATTCTGAACGTCCAAATTTAATCAGAAAAGTCCACTATCATTCAGCTGGGCTTTAATCAGGCAGGTTACTCTGGACTAAAGCCTCGTCCACGTGCATACAGATGTTTCTAAAAACAAAACACCTAGAACGGGAGATACATTTGCGTTAATGTGCGAGGGCTCTGCTTACCACGAGAAATCACCAGGTTCCTACTTTACATACTGGACTTTCTTATTTGAAGTTAAAGATTTTGCTTTGTTTTATTGTGTGATTATTCCACTGAAGACGATGAGCTCGGTGTTGCTCCTGCAAACTAACTGGAACTAAAAGAAAGCAGAAGATTTGATATCTGTATTTTTAACCTAACCTTTGAAACTGTATGTTCTGCTCTCACTCAATACGCAGCTCTTAACAATATTCCTAACGTAGCGTTTTACGGCACACTCTCGCCTCCGACTGTGAGCATTTTTCAGTTTTGCGTTTTTGCGCTTGTGTTTTTTGGCTGTATTTTGCTTGTATTTGACTCGAAACAAAAGGATAGAATTTTTTAAAAACTTTAAAAATATCAGTATATTAGCTGTTTGGCTGTGTAAACATTATGATGTGACAAAGACTGGACATTTGGTGTGTGCATGTGTATGTGTGTGTATGTGTGTGTGTGTGTGTGTGTGTGTGTGTGTGTGTGTAAACACAGTTAAGGAGCAGAAGGTGAAATGATGGCTGACTTTTGACTCAAATTCAAACTTTTTTTAAGCGAACATTCCTTAAGTTCCTTGTCCGAAAGGCATTGTTGAGAGGTGTGTGTGTGTGTGTGTGTGTGTGTGTGTGTGTGTGTGTGTGTGTGTGTGTGTCTAACGTCTGTTTACGTTTTTCTCGTTGGGTAACTGTGCAGTGGAGAATGACTCTGAGTTAACAGTTTGAACAGACGATGGACCAAACAAACCTTTCTTGAGTCACCGGAGACTCGAGGGACGATTTTCAGACGGAGCTGCTTCTCGAATGTCTTGTTTTTTTTAAAACACAGAAATTCTGTAAACCTTTTTCCCCCAAACATTCTTCAAGCTGTTGAATTTTGCTATTCACTGTTCTGAACACATGTGAATGTTTCTGAGCACTCACAGGCTCTCAGCAAGCTGCCGAGGTGAAAGATGGAACTCCGTGAACCTTGCTGAGGGTTGGTTTCATTTTTTGAGTGTCTCCGAATCCTCAGAAGCTCTCGACGAAGCTGCCGGGAAAAAGACCGGTGCGTCCGGTGCGCTGCAGAGTTCCCTTGTACCAGCCGTCGTCACGCTTCTTGTGAACGAAAACGATGTCACCCTGCTTCAGCTCGATCTCAGCGTCGCTCTGAGGAGGATACGGCACCACAGCGCGATATCTGCGGAAGAACAAGCGTGATCGACGTGAGAGGGAAGAATACACTAGCT
The DNA here is from genome assembly GCA_030068355.1 of Notoglanidium maculatum. NCBI lineage: Eukaryota > Metazoa > Chordata > Actinopteri > Siluriformes > Auchenoglanididae > Notoglanidium > Notoglanidium maculatum. Next base: position 88,435 of record JAQQZX010000036.1, on the reverse strand, counting down.
TTCATGTTCTTGAAACAGTAAGCATCACGTGAATGAGGCACCTTATATAAGGTGTTACAGTATATTCAACATGAGTCATTTGGGATTCGTCCAAATAAGTGGAACCTCTAGGTCACGTGACCTAAATCATGTGCATAGTCAATCTGTTACAGAAAGTGTTTTCTATAAAATATTCAGTTTTTTTCATGCCTGGAAACAAGAGGTGCAATGTTTTTCATTTTGACTTTGTGACCTTTCTGAAGCATGACTTAATCTGCGGTTTAGTTTTTATATCCATAACAGTAAATTCTATGTTGTTAATTAATTAATTTATTTTGAATGCAGTAACATGGCTTGTTAATTGTTTAAACTCATTACTGACTTTCTGTTTGTTCAAAGAACAAGCGTGTAATGAATGAGTGTCTGCATGTGCTTTTTTTCCTTTTCAGGAGGTGTTCAGATGCCAGAGAAAGAGACGGAGTTGGCCTTCAGTCTGATCAGATCTTTTTGTGCGCGTGCACCTGAGTGCTGAAAGACATAGCACAGAAAGCACTCTCCCTCCCCCGCCCTCTCTCCCTCCCTCCGTCCCTCTCTCTCCCTCCCTCTCTCTCTCTCTCTCCCTCCCTCTCTCTCTCTCTCTCCCTCCCTCCCCCCCTCTCTCTCTCTCCCCCTCCCTCCCTCCCCTC
>JAQQZX010000036.1:11631-35953 GCA_030068355.1 Notoglanidium maculatum | reverse complement strand
GAGAGTTAGATGGTGGTCTTGCAACTTGAGACACACACACACACACACACACACACACACACACACACACACACACAGATATTTGCTTTGAGCTTCTACATCGCTTTAATAAAAAAGATCACATTAATTGAAAACAGCGGCTGGAGTAAAGAGACTTTAACTTTAATTTAAAACAATATTTAATTGACTGAGCGTCTTATTGTCTTGTTTTTCTTTTTTCTCCAGCATGCTGTTCGGGTCAGATGGTGAAAACCATAGAGGCTCCAACGACCAAGCAAGAGGAGAAGAAAGAAGCCCAAGGTGGGGGCAGGAATGTAGAAACAAATCATCATTTAAAATAAAATTAGCCCACGCCTAGCGCGAGGTACCTCCACTCCCCCCTACACGGAAGTGTGTGTTGGAATGTTTGGCATTCGTTCCTCGCTTCAGGCCATAAATTCTCCGACTCTGCAATAGCATAATGACCCTCTTTTCTCGCCTGCCTCAATTATCCTGCCTCACTTATCCTCGCCCCGATTACAGATTTCAGCTGTCAGTTTATGGCAAAAGGTCAGAAAAGCTTCTATTATTAGCTGAAAGTGATGGACGGACAGATCGGGCGTGTCCCAATCTACTAGCTGTTTGATACGATTTTCTTTAACATTGCACCCTCTATGACATCATACATATTCAAAATAAATTGAAAAAGATGTCGATCTAAAGTATTTTAATGGCAAGAAATACTAGCTCATAACAAACTAGCAAGCCGCATGTGTCGCCTGGTATGCGCCATTTAGCTAGCTAATGCAATGCAACGTTAGAGACAACTAGCTGCGTAGTGATTAGCTATAAAAAGGAGCATGTATTTACCCATGTAAGTTAGCTATCCTGTCTTTTTTCCCTCATTGTTCAGATTAGCGATGCCTTTTGCTTGTTGTTCCCATGGTTACGGTTAGCTAACTAACCAAGTGATGCTACATTAGCTAACTAAAGATAACCATGGGAACAATTTCAAACACAAATTTGACTGATAGCGCAATAAAAGGAAAAAAAGACCAACAGCTAAGTCATGTTTGTCAATAATTTGAAGCGTTCACGCTAACAATGCTAATGCCCTTGCTAATTAACGCTAACAACAAGTTGAACAGATCACATAACCACTTATTAATGTTGCTTTCTTCTATCACGCGATTAAATGCTTTTAAAATATTTCACATATTTGATAATGAAGGTCCAGTCCAATGCTAATACTGATCTTGTAGCAAGTTTGCTCACATGCTAATCAAAGGTTCTTGATCTTTTTTTAGAGAATGCCGCAATATTCACAGAGAAAGACGAGTTTAAGCCTCCTCCAACAAAAGCAGTAAAAAGGTAAGGGATGTTTTAAAAACGTGTGTTTGTGAAGAAAACCCCGTCCCGGGTTTAGCTGTGAGAGGCGGCTGCACTCTGCTTGAACTTGAAACAAGGAGCTTTTTTCTTTCTTAGTTTTTTCCTTCGACGCTAATTAAGTCACCACAGGACAAGTTCGAGCAGCAGAGGTGTAGCTGCTAGCGCTTTCAGCGTGTTCAGGAGGAGAGCTAAACTAAGCTCACTTCAGGTTCCTTGTCGCCTTCTTCTCCTCCTTTTTGTTCTATTTTTTTGGACTGGAAACATTATGCGGTTTGAGGTAGTTTGATAAATGCACCTCGAGGCGAAGGAGATGTTCGTTTTGCACAAACACAGTCGAAACACTGCTTTGAGGGATAAATGAGGCGAGTGTTTCACTGCAAACCTTTATTTTCCCGACGTCTGGTGCAGAGTGACAGGCCACTGAGTCATTTCTAACAGACAGCAATAATTACACACATCAGCTCCACCTCAGTCACTCAGTCCTGCTTATTATTGTTATTGAGCCGTAACATGTATAATAAATTTTTTTTTTCTCACATGCACGATAAACATTTTGGACATAAAAAGCCACATGGATAAAAATTGTCATGTATTAAATACAAACTCCTATAAAAGGTTAGCTTCAATAGATCACGTCTAATGAAGGTCTTTAATAAATCAGAGTAAAAAGAGTCATGGTAGCCTAAAGTGATGATTTACACGGTGGAGTGCAGTGAGAGCCGCCTCCTCTCTCCTCACACCACGCAGGCGGCTAAGCGGCACATGCCAGCCAGTTCGCTAATGCTAGCGGTTGCCAAACCCTGGCGCGGGTATCGTGTTTCTGAGGAACAATGACGTTCTGTGAGTGTTTCTAACTCATCTTTGTCAACAAGGAGCTTTTATTTTTCTGGCCCGGGATGAAGGCGAGTGTGAATCGAGAGTTTTTCCAGTTTGCTTAGCTACATGTTAAACACAGGAGGCGAGGCGCTGCCTCACTGTGTACACACTGCATTATTTACACTGAGGTAAATAATAAACACACTTTTTTAAGGAGCAGGTTTTTGACTCCTAGGTGCATTGATTGAATACTGAAAGTCGTTTTTAAGTTGTTAAGGTGAAGCTTAGCTTTACCTGCAGCCATGTTAAAATCTAGCATTGTTAGCATTTCCTGTTGCATGGCCAACATGGCCCACTTCGTTTTGTGCTGAATTTACCGCTCGCAAACAGCACGTGTTAGAGCAGTGATGCTAAAATAGATGCTAACACAATAACAGCTGACCCTGTGATAGAATTTAGCAGCCATTTTGAATATTAGTAATAATTCACACGTGTTTCTTTCCAGTGAAAACGATGCATCGTCTGAGAACGAGCAGCTGCTGAGCCGCAGCATCGACAGCGATGAAGAAGCGGCGCAGGAGAAGCAGGGAGCACCCGATCTTTGCCTTTTATCTCTCGTTCATCTCACCCGAGACAAGACCTGCTCCAGCAACACCAGCAACACCATCAACAACAACAACAATAACTGCAGCAACAGCAGCAGGACTACGGGGGTGAGACGGAAATGCGAGCAAGCCAATTCAGAAAATCCAGGAACAGCTGTATAGAATAATTATGAACAATTAAGATTTTGTGTGATTACTTCAATTACTAACATTATTAATTAAATCAGCTAAAGACAGGAACATATCAGGGCTAATATTCAAGGATAAAAAGGATCAAAGATCCATATAGATTAAAATAAAGAAAACTAAAACTCAGAATACTCATTTAATCCAAACATGAAAAACGGAGTTAAAACAGTTTTTGTAATGTTCCAACTAAACATTACAAAAAGAAAATTCAAATAAAAGTCAAACTTGAGAATGAAATAGGAATAAAAAACAAACAGTAAATTTAGATTTAAAATGGACACACAATTAAAAGTAAATATAAATTTAAAAATGAGAATGAAGTAAAATACAGTAACTATTTATATGAAAGTATTATGAAATACATTAAATTCAAAGTAAAATAAATTAAAACATGGATGTAAAATACAGGTATAAATGTGATGCAATGTCAATAAAAATGAGTGTGAAGTGAAATGCCGTAAATACGGGTGAAAAAATAAATAAAATTACTGTAGAATAAATCTCACATTGAAAAATAAGAAAATGTAACTAAAAGTAAATAGGAGATATAAAAAGCAAACGTAAACCATGAAAAATGAGAATGAAGCAAACTGCATAAAGTGTTGAAAGAAAATTTAAATATGGATTTAAAAAATAAGAAAGGCATAAAATACTGTAAAATTAGATTAAAGCAGAAAAAATCTGAACTTTAATGTTTACTAAAGATGAGAACAGTTTACTGTTGCAGATGTTAGCAATCTGAGCACAAAGTGAACATCCAAGTTACACAATTTGACATCAATTAAGTCACAGAAATGAGAAGTTCGTATCTGAGTGTTTGGACTGAATGAAACGCTTTTATCCTAAATAAACCCAAACGCACAGCGTCAGGCCTGAAGTCAGCCGACACCAGATCAAACGAGCCCCTCGTTCTGCCAAGCCACTAAACCACGGCTCTAATCTTATAGCCTAGTTATGTTGGTTCAGGTTTCCATGCACACACACACACACACACACTAATTCATTTCGTTTCTGTTGTCCGCAGATTCACAGTCGAAGGAAAAAAATCCTGGAGTTGTACTCCAAAGCTTGCAGCGTTGCCGAGGGTACGTCATCTTCCCTTTTATACATTTCACTGATCTTTAAATTAAACTGTTTTTGTTATAAAAGTCAAACAACTCTGCAAATGAATAGCAGTATGTAGTACATCAGCAGTCGACTCAATAAAATGTCATGAATACAAAGAAATCAAAATATCTGACTACACATGACAGAAACATGGGCCAGAGTCAGAGCTGATGATCTAAATCCAAAAGTTAGATTTATATTTATATGGGGAAAGTTCCTGGTGTTCAGAGTCGGGCCCCACACGTGTGAAACCGGCCCCTACATTCAGATCATTAAAGTCACCTGCGTGTAGTTCACACCTCCTCTGGAGTCTGGATTCTTCAGATTTAAACACAAACACTCAGCTTTAAACCTGGAATTAATCACGGAAGGAAAATGCAGACCTAATATGACTCAAAATTACAGCAAAAGACAATTAAAAAAATTAAAAACAGTATTTTGTAAAATAAGATTGTGAATAAACATTGTATATCCAATTTATTTCTGCATGAAGACTTTTATTATTATTATTATTATTAATATTACTATTTATAATACTTTTATATTCTGTCATTAATGACCTGAAATCTGGTTGACACGAACGATATGGCTTCATTAATCCACAGCATGTAAAATAGCTCTTGATCCAGAACATTCTTTATTATGCAAGGACAGTTTATTGAAATTAATGAAGCCAACCTCAACGTCTAGTTGCCTTCCACGGGTTACATCAAACTGTCCGCGAGCGGCACCGGACTTAACACTGCTCCTCACTCACGCTTAAGCCCAAGTTCAGAATGACGTGTAACTGAGACACGCCTCTGCTTCAGATAAACTCCGCCCCCCTGCACGTAACTCTCACATAACCTCATAGTCTGTAGTTACGTCTGAGGTCTGAATACTGACGTACTCAATCGCAGTATTTAACCCTCACTAATTCATTTCTCTCTCTGGCGGAATTCTAGTCCTTTTATAGTCTTTATGTTATGTTTATCCAAAACGAAAAAAGAAAAACTCTAACTCTAATTACTATTGAGTAATATCCTTAAACATTGACACATTATATGACTCAACAGCTTTCCTCTCAGAGGATCAGGACTAATCAGGTTCAAGTTTAAAGAATGTAATAAAAGTCTGGTTTTCTGAGTAAGTTCTCAAAAAGTGGAGAAAGTGAATTCGAGGACATCTGTCATGCATCTCGTGTCTTGAAAGCATTAAATCTGAGCAAACAAAGCAGGACGTTTTGTACCAGGCTTTTCTACAGGGATCAACATGTGTATGCTGTTTTTTTTTTTTTTTTTAAATCTTGATATTTTGACAGTGAAATGAATGCCACCTGCAGCGACTGGCACTGCGCAGGATTAACACTGACCTCTCAGGGGTTCAGCATAATGCCTTCCAGCAAAAACAAGTCCAACTCATTTTCACATTGTCCATGACTAGGTTAAGGGGACAGGTTTAGTCTAGGGAACTTTGTGAAGTGGACTTTAGGACACATTCCAGCTCAAAGCAGATCTACAAACCTGGACTTAATTAATCACAAACCCAAAGCTTGAAAGATTCTGAAGCAGTTTTGCAACAGTTTTAAGGAGCAAAGCACTAAAGAAGTATTTTGCTTGATAAATATAATATTGACTGACATGAATTGGCCAACCACACATTTTACTGGCTCTAAAGTTGAAAGGTTTTCACTTGATCTTTTCCACATTCTGTAGTGTTACAACCTGGAACTGAAATAGACTTAACTGGGATTATATGTTATGAATCTACACAAAATTACCCACAGTTCTCTGGGGGAGTATTACAGCTGTATTTAATTATTCACCCCATTCCCACATGAAACACCTAAATCAGTTCAGGTGCCATCAGAAGTCAACCTGTGTGCAGATGAAGTGTCACACGATCTTATTATAAATACACACGAAAACCCCAGAGTCTGTGGAGAACATAAACACCTAAACAAACAGCATCATGTAGGACCATGGAGCTATCAAACCAAATCTGCGACAAGGTTCTGGAGAGAAGTACCAATCAGAGTTTGAGGAAACTATTAAAACAGGAGGAATAACTCATAACCACAACTCTGGCTAGAGCAGGACGTCCACCAAACGTCAGCGACCAGGTAAAGAGGGAGTTAGTCACAGAAGCATCAAGAGGCCTTAGGTAACTCTTGAAAATGATGCTACCACCACCACGCTTCACAACATATCATTCCAATGAAGCTCCATGTTGTAACACTACAAAATGTGGAGAAGTTCTATGAAACTATACACGTCTATGGTCTGAATATTTTTTAGATATCTCAAATGTTGATATCCATTTCAGGCCTGATGTATTGAACATCATGATATTACAAATCCTCACTCCACCTTTCAGAAAATAAATGTGCCTCTTCAGGCTCGTGACTTCACAATATGCGCAGCATGGCGCAACTTACTGGTAACTGTTCACATCGGGATCCTTGTTCTATGAAGTCATTTTAACCGCTTTGTGGTGTCGTGTGTCTCCTCTTAAAGGTCTGAGTCCAGTCGAGTTGCCCTTTGATTGCCTGGAACGAACAAGCCGCATGCTGAGCACCACCTACAGCGCGGAGAAAGCGCTAGTCAGGACGTGGCGTCACCTGGCCGAGAGCTTTGGATTAAAACGTGATGAAATCGGAGGAATGACAGACGGCATGCAGCTCTTTGACCGAGTCAGCACAGCGGGATACAGCATCCCGGACCTGCTAGCTCGACTCGTCCAGATCGAGAGGCTGGATGTGGTCGAAGCGCTATGCTTGGATATCCTCGGAGCGCCCCCTTCTGGCCAGCATCTGACGATTTCTTCACGTTGCGCTAGCGTTTGAGAAACCCGAGATCCTACAAATCAAGAAACAATGAAAAAATATCCCCACAAGCTTCTGTGTTGATATTATCAGCATGTCAGAAAGTGCAGCGCCCCCTTATGGCCAACATTTTTTTCTTGTTTAGACTTTTTTCTTTGAAAACTCCAAAAAAGACCAATGTTGTGCTGGACACCCAGAACTAAGAACTGCTTTTTCACCAAATGATGTCCTGAATTAAGTGACTGTCCTGAAAATTAGAGAATTGTAGGTAAAGTTTGGTTCATCCTACGATGAAGGATTTCATCTGAAATGTCCTGCTTCTCATGACGTTTTCAAGAATTAGTCCTACTTCTACTTTTCTATTCACAGTTATGATGCTCATATTAGAATGATGATATTAACAATCCTGATAGTTCCATGTTAATGTCTTTATAAAAGGGACATGGGTATCTGGGCAGCATTTTAACTGAAAGATCATTTCAATTGTTTTTTATTCATATTTAAACATCCAATTTTCATTTCAATTTGTCCAAAGTAAGGATGCTTGAGCTTCAGCATGCACCCTCGGTACTTTGAAGTATGCATGATCACAATACTGTGTGTCGAATATCGCAACATGTCGTATAACACATTATCGGCACGTCTAATATACAAATAGTTTTAATAGTTATATTGTAAGACATACGAGATCAAACAAAAACATTTAATGACTTCAAATTTTATGGACCAAATGTTGGACTGAGAAATGAAATTGTGCGTGTGTGTTTGTGTGTGTGTGTGTGTGTGTGTGTGTGTGTGTGTGTGAGAGGGAGAATTCCATGGCTAATTCCCTTGTTCTTTCCCTAATGTGCTGAAATTAGTGGATTTACGACTTTTGGCATAAAGTGCCTGCGATTTCCCGCACCTCGTTAACTAAAAAAACAAAACAAAAAAAAAACGCAGCAAGCAGCTAACTGGAGCAAGGAGCTACATAGCAGAAGGAAAGACTCAAATATGGCTAATAAGCTTTCAATTGTTCTGAAGAGCTCCAGATCTGTGTTTATGGCGTGTTGTTGATCGTTTCAAGCAATCAGCAACAAGCAGCAGAACCATACGGAAATGACATTAGACCTTTCACAGTGTTTAACGTCTGTTTGTGTGTTTCTTTCATATTGAGAGCTGTTTGACAGCTAAACAGAGCAGAGTTCCGAGAGGAACTAAAGGATACAAAGTTATAAAGACATCTGGTTAATCTCGCCATGTACAGACCCGCTCGAGTTACCTCATTTACAGCGTTACGGCAAAAAGAAAGCTTTGTACCAAATATGAGTGTATATATTATTAACTTATTACTGTACATATCCATCATGTTAAGAACTATCAATAAAAGAATTATATTTCGACTGCTCATCATTCTGTGGCATTATTTTTAAAAAATAAGATTTTAATTATTTTATTTCATGGTTGCAGATGAAAGCTGACATTCATGTAATAAATGAAAGTGTGAAATTGTGCTTCTTTTTTGTAAACGAAACGGTATCATTCTTAATTGAATGTAAAGGTGATTAAACTGTAGTATGATAAGGATGTCTGACATCTATAATGATGAATATAAAACACAGTTTAAACCACCTAAAGATGTTCTGTTTAAAATTAAGTCTCAAGAGACCATGGGCAACTGGTACTGCCACCACCATGCTTCACAACACAGACGTGACATGCAATCCCAATGAAATTGGAAAGAAAAACACACTAAGGATAAACGCATCCGAAAGACGTCATAAAACACTTCTGACTCTGACTAATGAGTGGACGTCTTTTGAATGGAAGCAAACAGGGCTTAACTGTTGCTAGTTATACCATAACAAAGTGGGGCAAATATTTCTTTCCACCCATCCAGTTAGCAAAATGAAACTTTTCAAAGGAAAACAAACATTAAAACAGTGTACTGAATTGGTATTTAGGAACACGGTTACACTTTTTCTGGACAGCTTTTTGAAAACCTGTGAAGACAAAGCCTCCTTGTGGAAGTGCTGTAGCTAGAGCAGCTTGCTGATTTAATCTCATAATAGCCAACAAGCTTTGTGAATCGGTCTGTAAAGTTCAAATCAGGTTTATAACTATAGATGTTACTTAGGCACCAAAAGTGTTGTAGTATGGTATGTGTTAAGATCTGTAAAAATTAATCCAGCATTAGAGGTGAGAACTTGTTCTATAAAGGCTGTAGGTGTGAATTAAACACTGCAAATCCGTATCAGTTATTAAATTTTGTCTTGTTCCAAATGCTGCACTCAGGTTTCCAGTTGGCTGGGGATTAGTGACTTCACTACACACCACAGCTTGTGAAATTCTGTCTGCTTCAGGTTGAAAGCGTTGATCGATTGTTTTTTTGGGGGTTTTTTTACCTCGGACAGCGATCACAGGATTTCAGAAGCTTAAGTCTGACAAGCTCCTGAGGGTTTGCTTCTCAAACCGCATTATTAACATTTAGCACTCAAAGAAGCGTAACAAAGTCCACTCATGGGAGGAGAAACGTGGCACGGTTCCAGCCCTGATTCTGTCTCTCTCAGCATTGAGGTCAGATAGACTAGAGAGCTATTAAACCCTGCTTTGCAGAGAGCAGTAGATCATCTACATGGTTGTGTCAGAGACACTACTAATAGAGGACACCATTTAGTAGGTGTGTGTACATACGGATATGAAGAACTTCACTGAATGTCAATAAACTAGAGTGAGAGGGACTTGCAGGCTTCGGCAAGATCTCATCCCATGGGTTAAAATCACTTTTCTCTTTCTGGGTTTGTTGGATTTGTTTGTAAAGAAAGCCTGTCACCTTGTTTGACAGCTGGTGTTGCTGTTGCTGTTATGCGTGAGGTCATGCTCTTGGCCAGAGATCTTACCCTTTACATTTTGAAATTTCTGATGTCACTGGTATTCTGCTCCTCACGAATGAAATATGCCGCTCTATAACGATAGGGGTTCTTTGGTTCATCCAGCAGGTCCTTGTCAGTTTCAACAAGATCTTTAGGATGCCAGGGCAGCGTGTAGGGTATGCTGTTACCACCTGGAGATGATGCTGAGCGTGCCTTTGGGTCAATTTCTTTAACATTGTTTTTAACATTCCAGAGAGGTCTAATTTGGTTAGATTTGTTCTCACCAAAAGCTCCAAACACTAAAGAAAATATGTCACTTACAACTCTTTTTCAGCTGGTGTTGAGCTGGTGGTGTTATCCATGAGATCATCCTCTTGACCAGGATGGAGCTCTTCCCAGGTTACTGTTTTTAAAATCACTGTTGTCCCTGGCTTTCTGCTACTTAGGAATGAAGACCACCCTGTTCATTCTCTGGATCTGGATACAGCGGTTCTTCTGGCAGGACCAACAAGATTTTTAGGAAGTCAGGGAAGCACTTCTACAGCTCTAACAAAGTTTACAGAGTTTGTGGAGGTCTGTGTTAATCTGGAAGAGGGCTTGAAGCTGTGATGCTCCTCTTTGGTGGCTTCCTGCTTCATGTTCTTGTCCTCTAAAAGTTGACTTTTAAATTTTCCTTCTGTTTCTGAATGTGCCCAGTGCTCCATAGTCAGCCAAATGCTTCCTCCTCCTACAATGTCTTCAGGACCAGCCCCAGTTTCTGCTTTTTCCATTTTTTTGTAACTGTCACTGCCTCTGTATGAGCAGGACAATTCTGCCAGTTTTCTTGTCAGTTTACTGGCTTGGATTGACATTGTTCTTGCTCTCCACTGTGGGGCCTCCAATGCTTACCATCTGCGTGACTTACATTGCGTCCCACAGCTAAGCGTTTGTTAGCTAGTTTTGATTTTAAGATAACCGTTTACATTTAGCTAGCTAATATGTGATATGTTATTTATTATCTCAATCAAGGTAAAGTTCAACAGTTTGTTTGGAAATAAAGGTTTACAGTTGTACAGTTAGTAATGTGGAGATGACTGGATCTGTATTACAGGGTTTGTCCCAATTGTAAGAGTTCAATTGAAACCATAAAAGAAATGCCTTGGGACAGAAGAAGAGCTGCTAAAAAAGTCATCATAACACGTACATAACTTGCTTTAATGGTCAGCTAAATCCTCACAGAGAAACAGGGACACTAAACACATCTGACCTTTAGCTATGCGTTACCGATTCCTTAATTTAACTCACAAGACTTCTCGTTGGAATGAATTCCATGTACTGTAGCTCTTGAGGTGCTTCATAAAATGATCAATGATCTAAGAACACTACTTAGATACAAATTCTGTTATTCAGCTCCAACCAAGCCACAATAGCCGTGTATTTCCTAACTGGTGCAAATTGGTTAGAAAGATGTAAATGAACAAAATACAAATGATTCACTTTTACAACAACAATTATTTGAACTAGTGTTGTGGTACTTTGTGGTTTTATATGGTTCTATATGGTTTTATAACAATTAAAAAATGCATTTTAATCTAAAGTACTACAACTTTAGCCATGTAAAATGTGGTGGTAAAAACATGATGACATTGTAATTAGCTGTCAACTTGGCATTAAGAGCCTCAAGCAAGGCCAAACCGTTCACGTTGCGATTTGCCCGTTTTTTTTTTGTTCCGCCTGAACCTTTCATTCGTTCATGTCTTCACCTCAAGCGAGTTTTTGAAAGCTTCACATAAAGCTCTGATTCTTTACACCTCTATTTCCCCTAAATTTTCCACAGCCCTGAGTTATTATATGATTAGTGATTATTTTTCTTTTATTTTATAACATAATCGTTGGTAAACTTTGTAGTCTGGCCAGATTTCCGTTTGCTGGTACTTTATAAAAATACACTTATGTCTTTTTCCAGAAATGTTCACTACAACTTCATAATTACTGTCCTAACAATTAATATTAAGAAAAATTATTTTCAACTAAAAGTGGCATTTCTCTCATGTTCATTGTGAGATTTAGCTAATTAACAACATTTTCCCCATCACCATCAGTAATTCTGGAGCTGACTGTACATGTTTTTGGCCCTTTAAAAGGTTCTTTTGAAGGTCATGTTCCTAAATCAACTTGCCATCATTTCTCCTTATGTAAAGCAGCATGTTGCACGTTAAACTAATTTAATGTTTACTGTAAGCTCACGCTTGGTCCACACCCTCACAAAATAGCATGTGTTCTTCTGAGCTCTTGGCTCCTGTATTATGTCCGTCCACGAGTGGCTTTTACCCAAACGCTGTAATAATAAGCCTGTCTGAAGATCCTAATAGCCTGCCATGGCCTGATTTATTTTTCTTCATTATTTCAGTTTGTTAAGTGTTCAGAAATATGCGTATATGCCGTTTTTGGTTTTTGGCCAGTCGTTAAAACAGTGTTTATGTTTTATGGTCGTTCCTCCTGGCCAGAAATGTTGAAAGCTGATTATATGAGACCACCAAATCCATCTTCTGCATATATGGCATGTAATCGAAGAACGAGGAACATGTGTTATCCTTTAAAACATCAACATAGCACGTGGGCAACACGGACAGGACCTTTTAACAGAGTAACTCTCCACCATGATAAGGAACATGTATGTAAATTCTGATTGGTCAAAAGGTGTTGATTCATTGTTTTATAACAATAACGTTGGTTAATATGAATATACTCACTCTAATACATATGTAATAGATTTGCTTCATACTTTGAAAAATTAATATCATTAGTCCCAATAAACAGTGTGTGATATTTCAGTCTTGTATCTTTATTAGTTTTTGAGATAAAGGGGCTTGAATAGGTGGAGCTCAGACTTTACTGTAAAAACGAGTGCTGTAGAAAAAACTATGAAATTCCATAAGTCATAACTTCTGAACTATTTAAGCTAGATGTATGAAATTTACTGAAATTGTTTTAAAAGTAGATCAGAGAGCTAATGCATGCAGTTGGCAGCCGCTATGAGGTATAAAGGGTTAATGATAATTGTTGACAAGGCTACATAGATAAAGTTCTTTATGTCTAAATGATCCTAAGTAACCTTACTTTTGAGGTTTGTTACATAATCTAGTTGGTGACAGTGTTCAGTACAACTGAGCATTTCTCCAATGGAGCATGGTGCCAAAGATGAAGCTATGCTATGTGTAAATCAAGTGTATACAGCATGACAAAGACAATGAAATCTCTAAACCATGCTGTATTGGTGGTTTTATAAAACGTTAACAGGTGCAGTCATCAGCCTCCAAATACAGCTGGGACGCATGCGCAGATAACGCAGCTGCTTGGTCACAAACTCTGCCTAACAAATGCACATGTATAGCAGACTATAGCAGAACAGGTCTAGATGTTGCTGACATCAGCCACTATATCTAGCTGGCAAGCATAAGCTTAAAGAGCTATAATTCTTCTGAAGGGAGCATCTATGTTTATTATATGCATAAAACAGCAATTCTGTCTGTAGTAAAACATGGCATATTTGATATCTTAATGAATATAGTTTGGATAAAGATATCAGCTTTATATTTTGTGCGTTTGCTAATTAAAACATGCTCTTTCCAGTGGTATAATGCTTTATGGGAGATCGTCATACATAAGCAATATGTATTTGAAATATGGGCACAAAATGCTTTTTTTTTTTTTTTTTTTTTCATATTTAGTGCATTATAACTCTGGAAGTTTGATTTCTTTTAGTAAATCAGTATTTGTCTAAAAGACAATACTACAATATGAGAAATAAATACCAGAATTTGAAAGATCCGACATGTTTAAATGTGGAGGTACAGAAACATGCAGGTGAACTTCATTTGCAGTAATTATTGCAGTAAATTTCATACATACACAAAGTTATGATTTATGGAATTTCACAGTTTTTTTCTATAGCACTCATTTTTACAGTACAATCTGATCTAAGCTCCACCTATTCCATCTCCTTTATCTCACAAACTAACAAAGATACAAGGCTGACATTTTGCAAACTGTGAATTGGGACTAATGGCATTAATTTTCCAAAGTATGAAGCAAATTCGAGATGGTCAGTTGGAAACATTTTCTGAAATCTGGTAATATGAGGCAGATTTACCCAGAACTAAATCGGCGCACACTCTCAAAAGAACATTCTTAAAAGGCCATTTGGAATAATTTTATCCTCAAGAACACACAGATAGATCTGCTTGTATGTTGGATGCTTCAGCTATGAGTTCAGTGTGTGTGTGCGTGTGTGTTGCCAGTTTTTTTCTCTCTCAGCACTAGCAGCTCATCTTGGAACGCTGAAGACCTTCACATGATGCTCACATCTGCAAAATCGAATTAACAAATCCTCTTTTGTTTATTTATTGGACCGGTTTTTTTGAAAAAGTATTTATTGTAAAATAACGTGGACTTCCTATGACACTGTAAAGTCAAATTCTCCAGCACTGTCCACTTCCTGGATAATGAAAATGAAAACAAACCTATAGGTATCAAATATCTCTTTAACAAGATCCTGTGGAAAAAGTTGCACTTAGAAATCCCAAAACGTGGCTAGAAGACGAGGCAGCTAACAAAAGAAGTCCGGGACAACGAACTGGAAAAGTATTAATCAGGGTTAGGGTGGAAAAATATCATTTTTTAAATAAAATATTTTATTTAAAAAAGTGAAACGAATGTAACCACCACTACTCTGTGTAGAGGAGGCCGTTCACCAAGTCAGTGATCAGGTAAAGAGAGGATTAATCATCAGCACCTGAGGAGCCATGGAGTAACTCTGAAGGTGCTGGAGGGAGTCAAAGACCAGACAGGTGAAGCTGTTCAAGGATGAAAATGGGCTCAACACTCCACCATGCTGGACTTTAGAGAAAAGTGGTCAGAAGTAATCCATTTGCTGTGTGAGGTTTGCTGAGAGACGTGTTGGGGACGCAGTAAACTGAATTTTTGGCCAACACTGAACACTCATCACTCTGAGAATACCGCCGACTGTGGATGTGGTAGCGTTATGTTGAGGGGATGCTTTATATTAGAAACTGTTTAGGGCAAGAGGGATGGAGCTACAGTGGAAATAAAAAGTCTGTGCATGCATAAAAAGTATATGTCGCTGTGGTGACATCAAGCCACATCCCCAATTATAAAAGGGTATGTGTACTTATGCAACCAGGTTATTGTAACTTTATTTTCCATCACAAAAACCTGCCATTTTAACAGGGGTGTGTAGACTTTTTATATCCACTGTAAATACAGGACACTCCTAGAAGCAAACATAGTCCAGCGTGGATGTGTGAGAGTGGCCCAGACCTCAGTCTGCTTAAGAATCCATGGCAAGACTCAAAAATAGCTGTTTTCCATTGGTCTCCAACCAATCTGACAGTTCTTTAGCAATTTTGCCAAGAAGAATAGGAAAGAATGTCAGGATCCAGATGTGCAAAGCTGACAGAGACATACACCAGAAGACTTGCTGATGTAATTGCAGACAGAGGTCATTCTAGCAAATATTCATACAAAGAAATCTACTTAACTAGCATTAGTAAGCAGGACACTAACCACTCACTGCAGTGTTAGTTATCTAGTGAAGACTGAAAAAAGGTCTTGGATGTTACCCTTTAGCACTATTAGGTAACGGTGGAATTATCTCAGTGCTGGCAATCTTTTGTTTATGTATCAGGAGCGCAACGGTTTACATCAGCACATCTTATCGGGTTTTGTGTTTCCTTTACCCTCCTGATCCAGATCATGAGCTCACTGTCAATTCCTTCATAAGCCAGGTCAACAACAGTCTCTCTGGAACGGAGATCTTCCGCTATATGACATGCTGCAGACACACAAACATATTGCCTCCGTGCACTTGGTGTTGCTGATTAGATTGAGCTACACAAACTGCAGCAGCAGCTCCTGACTCTACAGTGAGAACAGGTTGTGCATCTGCAGGAATGTAACTCAGCTTAAAACCAGATGGTCAGTTTGCTGGCCAGACTACTCTGAGGTTTTGTGCTTCATGTTCAACCAGAACACAACATTAACAAGGTGCAGGGAGCCAAATCTGCCTCACTGCTTCTTCATGATGGAACATGTAGACTGACCTACACAATCACCACCTGTATTATTTTTTCCTAATACCGGTTTCAGACTCCACTTACCTTAATAAAAGCCCCACTATGCAGGATTCAGCCCCCTGACCCCCCTCCCTTACCCCTCCCTCTCCCGGCGTGTATTAGAGGTTCCTGTAGCGTACTTCCAGGTACTTACAATCACACTCCCTTACTTTTTCTGTGCTAAATAATAAGTACGATCCTCCATTTTTCATAATTTGGTTCTCAAACATGTTCTCCAGCTCCAGCAGACACCGATTCCTCTTCTTCCTCATCTTCCTCTCTTCTTCTTTGTCGTCCTTCCGGTGCTTCCTTCCGGATTCACGCTGCCGCTTGTAAAAACGTGAAACGTGGAAGGCGCTCTCTAGAGGTTTGTCCGTTCTGGGCTCCTGTAGCGGCGCAACATGGCGGCTCCGTAGAGGTGGACCCGCTCCCTGTGAAGGTATAAAGGGCTCGTTCTAAACTTACGCAAACACGACGATTCAGAGTTACAGCTAATTATACACTAATGAGGACGTACTTATAGAGGTTATATTCCATTTCAGCTAATAGATCCTTCTAAATCCTACCTTTAAAGTGCCCCTGAAATCAAAACTGGTGTTCAGAGCTTTTTATACACGTCTCTGTCAACATGATGGTATGATCTGAAAATTTTTTGTTGATCTCATTTTAATTTTAAGGAAAACGATTAACGATTGCTGATGATTTACCCTGCACTGGTCTTGCTGTCATTCAATAAATTGCTCTCTAGAAGGCGCGTGTCCTGTCCCAGTGGGCGTGTCCTGTACAGTAGCACCTCGTTAGCAGTAAACATGCTTTCGGAGGCGTGGTGTTGGCTGCATGCATGATTCCATTTTCCGCCCCTCCTCCGATTGTGAAAATAATGCAACTAATAAAGAAAACTCACTTTTTCATCAAATAGATTTTATTTACATTCCGTCAGAGAATGGCTTCAGCTTTATAGGTTTAATACCACCCAAATCCAAGAGGCTAACTCTGCATGAATACAAAACAAACCCAGAAATCAGTAAGCCACTTGATGAATGCATGACTTCACAGCAAACAACTTCCTTGGAAATTTCTCTAAACTCTGTAAAACAATCTGAATTACACGAACAGCAGCTGCACGTAGTTTAGAGCTACTTAAAAAATCATTATTTGAGAAATGATGAGAGGATTGCTGATATAAATGTTTAAATCTCGACAATCTAGCAAGATATCAAGTTGGTAACAAATATTTTATTCAGTCACAAACAATTTAAGTCAGTTAAAACGCACACGACGGAAGGGAGATCTCAAAACCACAGATTTACAAACGAAGGCCAAATGTACAAATACATGCCGCGTTCTCTTGTGCCTTGGCAAATGAAACGTCATTCTAAATCAGCGTAAGAATAACCAAAGCACAAGATTAGTACCAACATGCGGAGAAAAATCCGTCTCCGGGAGGCAACCGAGGACACGGGGGTCTCGCACACCAGAGGCGATGTTAATCAGAACACAGAAATAAACACAGATGAGCTGCGCAAAACAAGAGTGTGTGTGCGCGTGTGTGTGTATATAAATGAAGCATGAACCTCAAAGTTTTTTTCTGAAAAATTAATAATTACCACATTAACACACGATAAGCAAATTATAATAAAATCTAATAAATAAGGATGAATAATTTACATACTAATTTACAAAGCACAGCATTATAAAGAACTGACTACTAAACATCAGTAAATACATTAATCCAAAGAGAGGACCATGATTTTTATGATTGTCTTTTTTCTCTCCCTGTGCAGCGTGTGGGCGTGTCAGGAGCAGGAGGCCACGCCCAGATTAAACAGGACGGAGCTGAAGTTGATGTTGATGAAGGCTCGAGACGGATCGGCTGAGTGCTGCGCTTCCTGTAGCAGCAGGTGCAGCGAGGACGCCTCGAACAGCCGCCGGTTCTTTCTGCACACAGACACAGACACAGAGACACAGACACAGAGACACAGACACAGACACAGAGACACAGACACAGAGAGACACACAGAGACACACACAGAGACACACACAGAGAGACACACAGAGAGACACACAGAGAGACACACAGAGAGACACACAGAGAGACACAGACACACACAGAGAGACACAGACAGACACAGACACAGACAGACAAACACTTTAGCATGGCCGGTTATTAATTAGTGGTGGAGATTGCTGAACTGCATGTTCGTTTCTGGATTCTGATTGGTCAGATTTAGATTTGTAAATGGACAGAGACATTGACAGTAATGTTTTCTAAAAGGTGTTTATTTAACGTTTATGGAAGGAGTCTCCAGTTTCAGTGCTTTGTAACAGAACGTTTTTCTGCCACAGGACAGAAATTCACATGCTGAGGTTCCTTTGTTCATAACTGCTGTTACGGAAGTGAGAACTTGCCTCGCTGATGTTCCACAACATTAATCACGACTCTAAATAGATTAAAAAGTATCGTACTCTTCATTAATAAATTAACAGCTGTAACCCCTGGCTAACTGCAGCGGTTTTAAAGGAGTTTTACAGCAAAATAATCCACTTCAGGGGAGAATCTGTATCTCCGCTTCATCCCCCTCCCCGTCGCTGATTATTTTCCTGTAACAGCATGACAGTGTGCTATTCCGTATGAACGCATGACACAGTGTTTTATTCCGTAAGAATGCTAGCGCCACAGAACCACAACTACATTTCAACACAAGCAGAGCATTTCTTGTTTTCAAATCTAACATTATTCCATTTCAACCCAAATTTCACATGAACATCTGGCAGTTTCTCTTTCCTCCAGACATTTCCCGCCCTCGCCGAGCTCCCCTAATGAGGATTAATGAGCTCATTTGGAGGGTGAAGCTAAGCTAACGAGGTGTTTAGCTTTCTGCGTGCCAGCCTGGCGAGAATGACGCTCAGGAAACAAGACGCGATGATGTAACTCCAGAGCTGATCCGCGCCGCGCTACAGCGTTATTATACAGCCGGATGTCTGCTGCAGATGAAGCGATGCGGCTCGGCGCAGACGTGGCTGCAGCATCTGGTTTCCGTGGTAATGAGGACGAGGAGCCCCGAGGTAAAGCCTCACTCGGGCTACAGAATGGGACGGAGCCTCGGAGCGTACTTCAGCCAACGCGCTACAGGGGAACAGGGTCAGTTTTAAGGCTATAAACCTCTGTTGGAAATGCAGTCATTTATTCATTGATTATATTTATCAGTAAGGATTTTATGCCATTTTCATTTTTGAGAAAGAACATATTACTCTTGAGTTTTGAGCACTTATCACATCACTGTAAGAAGGTTCTACCTGTAATGCCTTTAATCGCAAAGTCTCTCTTAATGAAGAATAACGAGCCTGTTTATAAAGTAACGCTTGGAGTTCTGGAGGGGTTCTCCTGTCAGCAAAATGAGAACATTTATAAACAGAATTGACCTCTGAGGCAAGGAAAATGAACCTGGAACTCAGACTGCAGACCTGATGCAGGAGAGCTTCTGGAGGAGAACGCTGAGCTTCTCGGCGATGGTGAGGTCCAGCCGTGGGTTTCTGAGAAGTGCAGAGGAACAACGGAAGAACTGATCTGTGCTACACGCTTCCAGGAAGGCAGGAAGATGATCTAGAGTTTAACAACAAAGGACAAGAGGATTGGGGATGGTTTTAATCAGGGTGGTTTTTAATCTCTGTGAAACATCTGAGTAGGAAACATTAATCAAAACATAAAACAAACCCAAAACACACAAGTAGGCAAATAAGTGAATAAATATATAAATAAAAACACACAAAAGTACACTGGGTTATAAAATGTAAAGGAAGATGCTTTTTTTTTTTTACATGTAATATAAAGGAATAAACAGAGCGAAAAGCCCGGGCTTCATTCTGAATCACATTAGCGAGGGTTCCAGCGTTTATTTTTGAGAATCGGTGTGACCGCGGCCACTCGCCGTCACCAGTCCCCACTAAGAGGACGTGTACGCGGGCCCGCGCAGCTGTGTGTGTGTGTGTGTGTGTGTGTGCAGCAGCGGTCTGGGGATCAGGTGTATGTCTCCATCGCTCGCACATTCAAACAGAATATAAACAGCAAAAAGATTTTAAAGACTGGGGAAGAGTCTCACTTTTCTGGGAGGAACAGAAGTCTTTCTCAATAAATCATTTGTGTACCAAAGCGCTTCATCCTTCCTCATTACATGCTGAAACCACAGACTTACACAGCGGGGGATTCTGATTTGCTGGCACTTTTCTGGTAAACCTGAACGCCATGAGACACATCAGGCAGCCATCACGAGATCAGATCTGCTTTTCCAAATAATCCCACAGGTTTCCTGCGGAAGACGGATCTGCCGTTTCTGGACCAACAGAACAGAACACAATAACAGACATGACGCGAGAACAGAATGGGACTTTCTTCCTCTTTGTAACAAAAAGGGCAATTAGTCTTCAAGAACTGCCCCAAACCCAGAGTTGGTAAGAGAGGAAATGGGCATCTGATTCACGGCCGGCTCGAGGAGGAGTCCATGGAACGACCGGCACTGTAATCACTGCTGTGGAGGTTACAGAGCTAAAGACAGGAGGACAGCGGTGCGAGAGCTGGAGGGAAAAGGAGACGGGTTTGTAGGTAATAAAGTTACTAAGGTTAGAGCGTTGGCTCCTGAAAGAGACTTGAAGGTGGAATTACGTGAGCACGCAGCGTTGATGCTCCGATGATGGCAGCTACATCGGTGACTCGTGGCCCGAGGCTGCCTGGAGACGTGCTGGGGTGGAAGCGAGGAGGTCACGAGCGTCACTGCTTCTCTCAGTCAGAGGCTGCGCGTGCAACCGCCTCACCAGCAGCCACGCACACACGTCCCACACGTAACAGCACGTCAGTGACCGAGCGCTGCTTTATCCAGGTTTTCAGCATCTGCCTCGCATTACTGGAAGTCTGGTGACCTTTGACCCCATGATTTAACACAAATGGTCAGCTTGGCCCTTTTATCTTGGCACATCTGCCTCCCAGTCAATCTCTCTTTCTCTCTAACACACACACACACACACACACACACAGCTAAAGATAAATTCTCTGAGCAAAAAGACATTTATGAAAATCTATGTATAAAGGAATGTCTTGATCTAAAGGCCAGATATTCTGTTCCTCTTTAAACTTTTCAAGAAAAATATGGCACAGAGAATGCACTCACACACACACACACACACACACACACACACACACACACACACACATCTGCTGTCTCTCATCTTCACAGGTAGTGCTGTCTCCTATTAGACAGAGCTAAGGGAACTTCAAAGACGTCCGTCACAGAAGATTTGGACCGCCTGACTTCTTTTTTGGAGCCAGCAGATGGAGCGCATTAGTGAAAACGGGAGAAGGACGGTGAGCAGGGTTTACGCCGAAATGCAGGATGCTGAAGCGACCTTCAGGTGTGAACTCCCCTTGCCCTCTGACCTTAGTGCTTTCACACAGCCTGCTAATTATCCCTCCATAAATCGCTAGCAGCTCGTAAACCGGCGCCCCTGAGCATTCTGGGATCGGCAGCTCTGCTCAGTGTCACTTAAAGGAAACGGGCGTCGCTCATAAAGGGATTTGCGCTGATTAGCAGCGATCGCAGTAAGCCAGGCATGACATTATGGGTGTGTAATCATGGAAGGCCACAACGTGAAACAGAGCGGGATCAGAAAACAGAATGGCAGAAAGTGAAAGGTTCTGGTCTCAAACGCGTGACAATCAGCTATCGTAGCTAATCCTAGCTAAGATAATATGATCACTGTGTCGTGTTCAGAGTTCGCAGTGCATAATAAGCAGAACAAGCTGAATGTTATTCTGCCTGTAAGGTCTATGCAGGGGTTGATTTCCCAGTAGTGAGTTATGCTAGCCCTCACGCTAACGGCCGCTAATCCTGGCTAGCGCCTGCTCAAGACAGCTAGAGAAGATTTTGTTTAGATTTTGACTGCATAATAAACACGCCGTGTATCTGTCCTGCAGACCAGTTCATGGATCTTCTGGATTAGTGATGTACTGTTTTGAAGTTTTAAGGAGAAGCTCAGGGTTGTCAGTGTGTTAAACGTCTCTGCACAGAGACAAGCAATCTACTGGTCGCCATGGAAACCTGACGGCCCTGAGGGATGTTTCGGCTGTGGCGTGCCCTCGAGTGGACGTCGCTTTTAATGTGTATGTTGGAGCAGAAAACTCAGGAACGTGCTCAGGGCATGGAGAGTGAAGCACGCTGCACTGCGCTAACACACATTTAAGACTCATTTTAATCTCATGAAAGGTGTGTTAATGAGCTGATGAGCTGAATCAGGTGTGCTTTAAGAGCGTCTTTAAAAGGCCTCCAATACGCCAGAACTTCATGTCTAAAACCAGGTTTTTCCACCTGAAGGTCGACGTGGTGCGTTTGGGAGAGGTTTATTAGCCCCGTCTGACGCGTTAGCGTTTAATGGAGCGGAAAGGAGCCGGGCCGATGGACGTGTTAATGACGCTCGACTGTGTAGCCATGTGGGCCTAATCACGCTAATCAGACTCATAGCTGCGTGGGGTTATAAACTCGGACATCTCGCTAGCTACTGAGTGAGAAATAAAAATATAATTAAACTCAGACGGGAAACAAAATGTGTCCTGGAGTGTGATGAGGTGCGAGATTCAGACACACAACACTGTTATCGTTTCACTGACACTGCACTTATTTCACACTCTTCACTTAGCTCTGGACAACGACAAACATCCTCATGCTAACCTATCAGCGAGCAGTTTGTGGCTCTGAATCGGCGTGTGACGTGGGTGTGATCGTGCCGTGGACGCCAAACTGTTAACGCTCATCCTGTTTAAATCTGATAGAGGAGAATGCACTCGTCTTCTGTTTATCTTTAAACATTCAGTGAAATCTATAAAACTCAGTCCTGTATTCAGCTTCCGCAGCTAATCTCTGGTCCGCTCTGATTCGCTCTTTCGGCTAAGTAATTTACATAAACGCATGTGATTGGATGATCCATTATAACTTTATTAAATTTCATGTGAAGATTTGTGTGTTGTGAAACTCACGTGACTCGGCGCTCATCTGAAGCAGGACATCCAGTGAAGGCGCGCGCAGTCCCGGACTTCCTGTCCTCAGCAGAGCCAAAATGGCCGCCAGGGCCTTGTACTTCAGGAAGAAGCCACGCCCCTCATCCTCAACCACGATGCTGTGCAAAACGTCGAGGGCCTGTGCCAAGATGTCTGCTGTAGATCAGAAAAGGGGCAAAAATATTCATGGTTCAGAGAGTAGATCATCAGATGATTGGAAAAAAATCCTCAAATCTTTAGGTTTAATGACTTTTACATATAATCACATATTAAAATCATACACCGACATCCCCAGTGAGACTGCACTGCTTTACTACAGCAAAAATCCTGTCCAAACTGATGATGCGACGATCAATCACCTGCTGATTGGGCGCTGAAGTCCGTACACGACGGGTTAGGGTTTATTCACTTAGTGCTCTTTGTTACAGTGTCTGTTTTTGTTGATATGACAATTAAATTAAAGTCCATAAAAACTTGTACACACACTGTTTAAATAAAGCAGTAAAAGGTGTGTAAGAGAGCGATCCGACCCTCTAGCGTACGGCTACCAGAGCGACCGTGTCTCCTCAGATGTGCACGTTTCTGAATCTCCTCATCTGCTTCAGATAAACACTTCTAATGACCTGCTTTCCAGCGATAAAGCGCTCAGAATGACGGCTTCACCCCTCTGTGTATCTGCTGCTCTCCGCTTATTACCCAGGAGGCCGCGGCGCCGTCAAAGCAGCTTCAGAAAAAAGAAAATGGTAAGAAGGCAGAAGGCTGATTTTTCCCAGATGGAGCCTCGGACCGTCCTGTGGATGCCAAAAAAAAAAAAAAGATCCTCCCCCAGCGCAGCACACTCGTACCTGAGTCACACAAACACAACGCGGTTTCTGGGATTGGGCAGAAATCCTCACCTTCTGATCGTTTAGAGATTCAGAGATTTAAAATCCCACTGCAGCTCGACTGAAAGTCTAAACATGCTGAAACGTGGTTTTATTAAAGGATGGAGCTGAAAGAGAAATTTATTAAAGAGTGTTGTGGATAAATATCATTCCGAGGAACAGACGACTTTCCTGTTCCAAGATTAAACAGTGAGAGGAGAGAGAGAGAGAGAGAGAGAGACACACACACACACACACACACAGAGAGACAGACAGCGAGAGAGAGA
Source organism: Notoglanidium maculatum (assembly GCA_030068355.1). NCBI lineage: Eukaryota > Metazoa > Chordata > Actinopteri > Siluriformes > Auchenoglanididae > Notoglanidium > Notoglanidium maculatum. Next base: position 11,908 of record JAQQZX010000036.1, on the reverse strand, counting down.
CAGAGAGACAGACAGTGAGAGAAAATGCTGCACTGCAAACTTCTCTCTAAACATCAACATCGCCATCTGCTGTATGCAGCGTGGAGCCACACCTACTGAACACACACAGAGAGCACACACACACAGAGCAGACACACACACACACAGAGCAGACACACACACACACACAGAGCAGACACACACACACACAGAGCAGACACACACACACACACACAGAGCAGACACACACACACACAGAGCAGACACACACACACACAGAGCAGACACACACACACAC
>JAQQZX010000035.1:0-11728 GCA_030068355.1 Notoglanidium maculatum | reverse complement strand
AAAGAGAAACAACAGTCCATCATTATCCAGTCTCTTTTAAAGTCATAACAATAAAGAAATAATTGAATTAGAAGGTGACCCCAAACTTTTGACCGGTAGTGTATATATATATATCTCTGTTTATGTTTAACGTTGTCACTTAACATGATAACAGAAACTAACAGCTGATTGACGCTCCTTCACCAGACTCTCAGTTTCACTCATGAAGCTAATAAGACAAAAATGCAGCTTGTCATGTTACCAAGAAATCTGTCTGTACGGAATGCTTTCCTGTGACAGACGACTTAAAGGTCTCCTATGAAGAATTCCACCACATGAAAGCCCCTCCCTTACATAATAAATTTGATCCTCCATTTTTTTTTTATAATTTGGCTTCTCAAACTTGTTATCCAGCACCAGCAAACATTCATTCCTCTTCTTTCTTTTTCCTTGTATTCCTTTCTTCTTCTTTGTCATTTTTGCTGACACTTGTAAAAATGTGCAACTTGTAAAAATGTGCAATGAGGAAGGTGCTCTCTAGGGGTTTGTCCTTTTTGGGGTACAGTAGCAGCGCGACATCGCAGCTATGTAGAGGTGGACCCGCTTACAAAAACATAACGATTCATAGTTACAGGTAATTATACACTAATGAAAAGTTATTTATGGAATATATACTCCATTTCTGCTAACAGATACCGTCAAAATGCTACATCATGGACCTTTAAAGTTATAGCTTTTCCTGACAGCACTGACACTGGAAACTTGAATAAAACATTTATTAAACATTTCATTTATAATAAATAAACATTTCAGAAAACTTCAACTATCAAGTTTTTTTTTTTAACTGTAAAGAGTCTGCCATACAAGTCCCTGAGTAAGTTGTTACCATAGAAACAATAATGTATTGTTCAATCAGATCTGAGAATTGGATAGTGCTGTAGCGTTATCTGGATTATTTGTCAGTGTGACACACAATAGTTTTGAGGTTACTGGTTACTAAAATAGCAAGTTGCTCTTGAATCGCTTTACTGGTGGTTAATATTAATATGGGAGTTTTAATGCTTGCAGACTTCACCATTAATGCAGCCTTTATTTTGACAGAAAATGCTCAAAATGCTTTTTGGTACACGTGAGCCTGTTTGTGTCTGATAGATGACCAAAAATTGTGCATTCTGACAGACTGTCAATCAATGAAACTGCTAGATCATGGATATGTCATTTAAAGAAAAAATCCTCCATGAATGATTTGCATATTGATCTTTATAATAATCATCGATATGACCTTTTTAGTTTAAACATTTTACATCGACCTGCTGATCTATTTTCACTTTGCTTCATGGATACGCTACAATACACAGAATGCTACCTAGATAGGAACTGGCAGGATTTACCCCTTGCTTCATCTGTACCTAAAAGTGAGCGATGCAGCAGAGCTTTAGCTCTTTGGTCCAGGTCTTGAGCCAAATCCTTCAAATGCCTAGTTCTGTGCTTGGAATAAAAGCGTCAGAAAAAGAATAAATGTAAACTTGAAATCTAATCTAACTATCTCCATGTGATGTGTAAAATAAATGCACATAATTACCTATAAACCATTTTCCTGTAATCAAGCAGGGTATAAAATGGGTGTAATAATATTAGGCTACCACTGAGTGGCGCCTCAGCTGCATACATAACCATCAACAGCATGTCTGATCTCAATGCCTTTACACGTCACATTATCATACACTAATAAAATATACGCCTTAAACTTTACCACGGTTTATCATGAACACATCGCATCGCATCTCTCTCACAGATACACACACAGGAAGCAGGCAGAACCCAGTGCACTTTGCAAGCCCCCATTTCTTTAATTCCTCAATTGTTCTGAGAGGTCCGGCATCCCTCATAATTAAACTTTAATCCCATGTACCAGCAGCTATTTAAAATTAGGCCTGGCCTCCTGAGAGGCGACGTTGGATTAAAACAAGCAAGATAAGACAGGACAAGGAGGAGGAGGAGGCAGGGAGGCGAGGGGTGTCTGAGATGGAGGATGGGGGCGTCCACTGGGGAGACAGAAATGGCAGGAGCGTGGGGAAGTAGGGGATACGCAGAGCGTCGGTGGGCTGGAAGAACAAATCACTGGCAGGAGATGTAAGCTTCTTAAAGGGTTGTGTGTGAGAGCGAGAGAGAGAAAGAGAGAGAGAGAGAGAGAGAGAGAGAGAGGAGATGGAAAGAAGCCAACCCCTGGGAGAAAGAGAAGCCAAACCTTAACAGCTATTTGGAAAGATAGTAATAACATCTTGTGTGTTGATGAAACTAATGGTGGCTAATATACGGTTCATGTTATACTAGAAGTGTACTTGAGGCTCTTTTTTCTCACTTTATTCTCTGGCCTTCTTAAATATGCACCACACTTTCAAACATCACTACATTTCTCTTGAATAATGTATTTGTAAAGTCATTGGATGCCTTTTTTAGCATCATTTACAGTCAAGGATCTAAATTTCTAATGAATGTAAAAATCTAGCCATTTTTAATCTTTAACTAAAATCTAATGAATTTGACAGCAAAAAAAAAAAAGAGACACAATACCCATTACTGTAATCTATCTGATACTATTTACACTTTTTTGTTTATTGTATAAAGGAAGCTTGAATTGTGGCATCTGGCTAATTTGTATGGTCGGAACTATTAGCATGCTAGCTTGAGAAATGAGTGAAATATTGGTGAAAAAGTGGCACGAATTTACCTTCAGGAACTACACTCAGTGTGTTAGGTTTCTCGTGCTTTTACTTTGAGTAAATGTAAGAGTTTATTCTTTTCGACCTTAACTTGAATGAAGGAGCTGCATTTCAAATTTTACCTCAGAAATGTATTTCAACAAGGAATTCCACGATCACTTAAGAAAACACTTTCACTACCTCTATTTCCTCCTCACCCTTCTCAAAGACTGACCGCCTTATTGTTGTGCATTTTTGAATTCCTGTCATACTAAATGTGTCAGCATTTTAGCGTTTGAACCAAGAAGCGTTGCTCCAGCCTTAACAATGTAGACACGCTAACAGCTAACTAGCATAACCAGCTAATTTTCTGTGAAATACTATTATTGAATGTGTTAAGTTGTTAAGTGACATGCCATGAAAAGAAGGAAAGCACATTATCAAGCTTAATTAGCCGTTGCTAATGGTTGTCAATGAGCATTAGCTTGCTCACCCAGGCAATAAATTAGTTAAAGCAAGGTGATTTTTTTAATATCTGCTTATCAGTCTTTTTTAAAATGGCATCTCTAGGTTGCATTGTGGGGAAACAGTAAACCACCAAGATTGTTCTGTCCATGAAGATGACTTCAAAATTCAGTAGTAGTACTGAAAATGCCAGTACATATTAATTTTATGCGGGGTGTAGTGACGAGTACATTATGACCAGTATGCATCATGTCTTCTTAACATGCCTTATTGCACCATAATAATATGGCGTATGTATACGTTGCGGCTTTTCAGTTAGTCAGTAGCTTTATTGATGTTATTATTGTCAATTATCTCGTTACAAACACCTAAGATAACATGAATAGCACACTAAATAGCATTTCCTTTGTAACAGGAGTACACTGTGTACCTGTATAATTGTGGAAATGCCTGTAGGGACTGTGTGCCATTTTGTTTGGAGATTATTTCTTCTATTGGTTTGTTAGTGAGGGAGTGACGGAAGTTTACTGTAGTTCTTTTGGACTTTTGACTACTGGATTAACTAACTCCCTTCCTTCTTAATTAGAGGTTATCTGTTTGTTATTTAGGCTTTGTATGCAGCTAAAGTTATTATCACCCTGCTGGAAAAACCCACCCAGCTTGGTTTGACTGGCTATCAGCTGCCAAGACGTAGGCTAAGCTGGTCAAACTGGTAGACCATCTTTACTGGAAGTTAAATTCATTTCCTTTATTTTCCTTTAGTACTTTTCTAAATTGCTTAATAAATGTTTGAGATTGTTTAACTGCCATACTGTGTTGTTGCAACAGTTTTTATTGACCAGTCTGACCAGCTCAGCCTGAGCTTTTTGTAGCTGGTAGCCGATCAGGTCAAGCTGGCTTTTTTGGCAGGGTGAAGTTGCTCATATTTTCTTTTTTTTTTATTTTCATCCATTTGTTTAATAGATTAGCTTTGTATCTAAGAAGCATTTTTCTGTCAATAATTGAAATCCCAAACTCTCCATGTTCAGCATGGGCTTCACCGAAATATTTTTCATGAATGTGTGTTCTTGTGTTCAAGTTCTCCGCACTTACTTTTTGTACTTTTGTTGCTTGGTTTTGTGGACATCTTTGCATTTATTGTTACAATGCAAAAAAAAGTGAAGATATCATGAATAAAACATAGTTGAGCTCATTATGAGATTATTACTATATAACAAATATTAGATCATTCAACCTATTTCAAGGCATATTTACTCTTTCATTTTTAAAATTGTCCTATTTCGCTGGCAGATCGTTTGACTTATAAATGCTTGAAATAAGCAATATTATCTGCTTATTAAATTATTTAAGACATTTTTACTTGCTAAGTCAATATTTTGCAGCGTATTTCTTTCGTTTTCAGTAACCACTTTAGCTGTTTTGATCCGGGTCATGTTGGATCGGGATCCTATCCCCGGGAACACGGGATATGAAGTAGGAATACAGCCTGGATGTAAGGAGATGTCATCAGTGAGCACCATGAACACATACATTCACACCAAGGGGCAATTTAGAGTAGCCACTTTATCTAGCATGTTTGTAAGAGGTCAGAGGAAACCAGAAACCCTGGAGGAAACCCATGCGGATAGAGCGAGAACATAAGACTCCACACAGACGTTAGGCCGAGCTCTGGATCGCACTGGGCACACTGGAGCTGTGAGGCAACAATTATCATGCAGTTATGAAATGATATTCTTTTTTTAATGATTTGTCTACTTTAGCAGCCAACATTATTCTCTAGTGTGAGGCTTTAGAGTCACTTTTAGCAAACAGCCTGTTTCTGGGGTTTCGTTCAAACTGAAGGATGTGCTATTTGATCAGTGTGATCATTCAGAAAGCTTATAATTCAACTGCGAAGGCATGACAGACACGTCATACTGTATCTTTTCTGTAAACATGCCAGAACCAGTACAGAGCTCAATACATCACCTCTCTCCTGGTTTGTCTGAGTCACTCGGCCATTCTGGGAAAGCATCTCACATGATCCTCATGCGCTATTCATTCAGTTTATTGGTAACTGGAGTAAACAGGCTAACACACAAACTAGCATAATAGTTAACTCAAATCCACATTCACTTTAATAAACCACCCGTAGCAATGATTACCGAATGTGACAGAATCAGCTATAGTTCATCACTCAGTGTTGGTTTGGACACTTTTGACGCAATCTGTTGTTCCTAGGAGTAAGCATAAAGATGTCATAGGAAAAAAAAAATGAACACAGCACTAGAACAAAAAGCAAGACAGCCACAAGGTAACTCTTTGAAAGACACTTTTTTCTTACGTCGGTTCCATGCGCGGTATAAAATGTATTCGAGAATTATCAGTTTTCTTTTTAGGCTGTCCATGGAAAACTGTGAGAACATGAAAGTTCTGTCAGTTTGTAGCATTAAAGAGAGTTTTATCAATGCACAGCGTCAAGCGAGTGAGAGAAAGAGAGAGAGAGAGAGAGAGAGAGACAGAAAGAGAGACAGAGAGGGAGCTCAACATCAAGGTCTCTTTGCAACTGACTTTGAAAAATCAATAGCAATATTTTTTTTTCTTTTACTGCACCTTGAAAACTCTTTCAACAAAACCCCAGTGCTGCGTGCGCTTCTCTAATCAAAGCAACAGTGTCAGGAATCTGTGAATAAAGCTCAAAGAGCGAAAGTTTTGACACAGCACCTCAAGTCAGACTAACTCTTGCTATGTTGTTCAAGCTTTATTTCGTGGCTATGAGATGTGAGAATTGGTGAAGATGTTATATAATGGGCTATCCATCCATCCATCATCTAAACCGCTTATTCTTTGGGGGAATCTGGAGCCAATCCCAAGCCCAGCTGACTTTGTGTGAGAGGTGGGGTACACTCTGGACAGGTCGGCAAACTGTCACAGAGATGAACAACCATTCACACTCACATTCACACCTATGGACAATTTAGAGAAGCCAGTTGATCTAATCTGCACATCTGGAATGGTGTGATGTGGCCGGACATGAAGCGGAGTAACATTACCATCGTGAACTTGATTATTTTCCAATAATTATTTATTAAAGTCGGACAGTTTAATATAAGTTATAGTTTTGGGTTGTCCATGAATGAAGTTAGTTCTCAGAGTGTGTGTTTCTTTTCACAATCCCCAAACACACACACACACATGCACACAAAAAACCACTTCCTTGTCATGTACAGTCATCCATGAATGGACATGGCCTTCAGTGAGCAAACACTCCCCTGATCAATAGATCATTTCTCTTCATAATGTAAAGCTATTTTCCTTCTCAGGCACGCCACTGAGCCAGCACTTTGTCATAGCAGTGTTTGCAAAGGAGGCCTGGCATGAGTCTGAGCTTTTATCATCCCTGCCCGAGAGAGAGAGCGAGAGAGAGAGAGAGAGAGAGAGAGAGAGAGTATCTGTCGTATGTCATGTACCTGCTTGAGATAACAAGAAGATTCCAGACGAAAGCGCACTTCTCACAAAGTGCAAGATCATCTTTTAAAGTAATACTTCAAGCCCAAAAAATGCTAACGCTGCTAAATACTGAACGAAAGCCTGGTTAGAATTACTGCTGACTGGCTGTTGGTTTTGTTCTCTTTTTTTCCCCGCCATGTTCACTTTTTTTTTTCCTTTCAAGTGTCCCAAGGTCAACATTTGTCACTGCGTATGATCTGATTGTGAAACTGCCTTTCACATCTCTGATCTTTCACCAAGTCTGACATTTAAGAACCTGTTCCTATTTTCACTGGCAAAAGCTTTAAGGCGTGGCGAATGCACAAACAACACAAACACGCACATGTTACAGGATTATTACTTGTCTCCAGGGCATTTATGTATCTACATGAAGAAATTTTCACACCTTTGTCTAACTCCCTCATAGCTTTTATGGAGTGTCAGGTTTGGATTTGTCCAGCAGAGGGCTGACCCTAGTCTTTCTACACGCTCCTCTAGACGATTCACTCGTATTGATCTTTTCCCCATTCACTTTTTTTCCTCCTTCCCCTCTGGAGGCACGGGACGGCTCGATCCTTTCTGGTCAATGTCCAAATGTCCAAAGGAAAGCAAAAAAGAAAAAAAAGAAAGAAATGAGAGATGTGAGAAAGTCATGATTAGTGAGGGCTCCTGCGCCCTGCTCACCCCTGACCTTGCCCTTGACCCTAAGCATGACCCAGGGGTCAGAGGTTGTGTGAACGCGTCGCCGATGGGGTTCTCTGCCGGCTGGGTGATGAGTGGCGTGCTAGCCAGAACACATGGCCTGTTTGACTAGATTAGACATTAGATATTCCTCTCCATGTGCTGAACTTTATCCAGACTACATTTCAGGCAACGTGTAGCCCTGAGCTGTTTCACAACAGCTTATTGGTGTACAAGTTCCCTTCAGGTGAATTCACACCAAAAGGTTAGTAATAATTATACCAGCAACTTGCGACACACATAAAGGCTCTACAGATGAAAACAAGAGTGAGTAATTATCATACGAATAACAGTGACCTTTAATATTTCTAGAGGATATGACCTCAAGTCAATTCTGGCTTAATACCAAAAAAATCCTAAAAGAAAACGCTCTACTTCGAGTACAATATGCTGTCATTATGAGTGAGCATTTAAATTTTAATTTTGTTTATTTTATTTCTTGAGAGTTCATTTTCACCCAGTGTCTAACAGGCTGTGCTCCAAATATGAACTTTAATAGAAAAGCAGCAATCGTAGAAGAGATGATTTTGCTTTGTGTTTTTAATTAATCTGGGATGCTTTACAGTCCACTATGTATCAGGCCCTGGTTATGAACAACTCAGATTTAAAGTAATAATAATAAAAATAAGAAGAAGAAGAAGAAGAACAGGGCCCTGCTTAATACTGAAAATGATTATTTAATTTTATTTTATTTTATTTAGTGTTCCATTTAATTTTCTTTCTTTATTTTATTTGCTTATATAATTTGATCTTAAACCTCTTAATGGTTAATAAGAACCCAGAGCCGAACAGCTTACGCATAGAAGAAATGCTTTTTCTTTGTATCCTCCAAAAATCTAGGACGCATTACCATCTGTTATTTATCAGGCTCTAGTTATTATAAGCTTAGCTTTAAAGAAAAAAAAAAAAAAACACAGGTTCGCTCTCTCTCTCTTAAAAACCTTACCACTTAATAATGCTAGTATTTATTTTCAATTACCATAACACTGTACGTTACCTTTAGTTATCATTTATAATGGCTTTATTTTGACTTAGTTTTGTGTCTTTATACTTTCTGCGTTTTATTTGCACGGTTGAACAACTGTCCTATGAATAAAGCACGATATAAACCGATAAATAACTACACACGCTGTATTATTATTATTATTATTATTATTGAAAATAATTCACACGTGCTGTACCGCACTTTGGCCTGCATTTTAAACCCTGTAAACTCCCAGGAGCCATTTTACATTCCTTAGTCTTGTAACTACATGCCTTTCCTGTCAGTTACACTGCAGTATGATATAAGAGGAATACTATGAAAATGAGTAATGCGCTCATACATACTTACGGAGGGTGTCACGTACTGTAAATAAATGCATTATAAAATCGTTACAGAAGTGTAGGTAAATCAGAATATGTCATTTGTATGTTATGTGTATATGGGGGGGGGGGGCAGATATATAGATGTAATATTTATAGATAATGCTTGGGGGATGGTGAGCGTCTGGCTCGATGGTACTGCTTGACACCAAAACAACAGCTATAAATGTCAACGACCCAGTCAGACAAGACAGATCTGCTTCTTTTATTCCTCCATTCTTGTTCTCACTGCGATTTGAACTCATGACCTTCCTGTTAGAGACCAAACACAACCTGAAACACTAAACTGGCACGGAGGAGGCTTGTTTTGCATGACGTTTTGTGTGTGTGTGTGATGCTCTCATGCTAACGTTGTGTTTGTATCTTGAGCATGGATAGTTGCTGAGGTGTGTGTGTGTGTGTGTGTGTGTGTGTGTGCAGAGTAAGGGCACTCTGCAGATCAGCGTGTCCGCACTGTCACCTCTGAAGGGCAGGTCATCCTGACATCAACACAAACACACACGCAGGATTTGGATAGCATGCAAATGTGAGTGTGTGATGAAGAGATGAAAGCTCTGACACACTACTAGCTCTTCTGGTATCAATGCAAAGGTAGATTATGTATAATGGGGATAATTATATCCGTAATTACATTATTCACACTCCGTGACACTCCTTTACCAGGAACACCTTAATATTTTAGGTTTTCTTTTTAGATTATCTTCCCTGTAAACACCTTCCATGGATTTCACACCTTTGAGGATTGTCAAGCAAATGTGTTTTTGACTTTTTTTTTTAATTGAATAGCTAGTTGTTTACTGAATTTTCAACAACTGACAAATGATTTTCAATCGACTCTTTCTGCACATTCGGCTCCTAAACCTTTCTTCTTTTTTTTTTTCAATCTGGGAAAACGTTAAAAAAATGTATCTCTATTTTTTTTTTTTTTTTTTTTACAATATTTCTTCTTGAAAAAGGCTGCAATTTGCTTTCAAATGATCGAATGATCGCAGTTATCAAACCCGCAACCTGTGACGCGATGACCGAGCATCCGTGCGGACATTCTAAAGATTCATTTTCCTAATTAAAAATTTACATTCCAGTTCAATATTAGTACAGGGTTGTGCTTTTGACGTGAACCCAATCTCAGACTATCGAAGTAATATAAAGGAAAATGAATGACCAAACACACTTTTTTTTCTTCCCATGATCTTCAGGAAATTTTGATGTGTTGAAATATTCTGAATATTTCCAAGATGGGAGAATGTGTTCAGCTAACAATCAAGGAACTGTTAAGGAACTAAAGCGCACAGTTTTAATGACCTATAATGTCCGAGCCACGAAGAAGGACGTTTCAAGCATGAGCTCTTGAATGGTTTCAGATGTTAGAGCAAAAAAAATATGACTTCTGAAGTGTTTTTATGATTACATTTCAAGGTTAAGTGTCGTTATAGTGCACTGGGATTGGGACAAATGCTGTTTTGTAAGTGCTGTAGATTTTTAATAATGTTCTGAAATATGCACATAAGTTGTTGTGAAGGAAAGTGGGGTTTTTTTTATCGTTATACATACATATTTCTAAACACAGAATCAGTGGAACTTAAACGACAATCACGGAAATATGCGTATGTTGTATTTAATAACAACTTATAATAATAATAACTTTTATATTTCATTTAATTTATTATGATAAAAATATGTTTTATTTTTGGGAAAAAAAAATCATTTGGATTAGGGTTGGGAAGCCATACACTATAATAACTGTAAAACCCAAGATCATGATTTTTCAGTATATCTATAATCAGAATATTTTAATGATACATGAAGTGGCAGTGAAATATGCTAGGATATTTATTCAAGATGTGTTTCCACATCAGAAGTTTATACAAATAGCATTTTCTATCATTTTTAAATTCTTTAAAACGCTGTTGACATATATATCTTTTTGAAGATTACCATGATAGATCGACATACCAGTATATTGTCACAAGCCCACTTCAGATACAAGTTTGTGTAAACTTTAAGCACATTTTACTTCACAGTATTTCACGATTTCATGAATTCCAAGAACAAATCCGTCTCTTACAATAATAATAATAAAAAACCCTGTAGCATCTGGGCTGCGAGTTCTCAGAACCAATTTTACAAAGCCAACTTCTTCTCCCTTGTTGTTTCAAAAGACCGGCTTGACGCATTTCTGAGCACAAATTTCTGCAGAAGATCTGCCTCATTAACTAAGAATGGAAGGACGGGCAAAAATAGGACGTTAAAAAAAATGACAGGGAAAAAAAAAATCTGGGATCAAAAATATCATGGGGGGAAAAAAAACCCTGATGTGGTTTATTTTTACATCGCAGTTCAATGTTGGCGACATGAAGGATAAGTGCTCGCCATGAGAACATAAAAAGATCTAAAAAAGAGTGAAATCTAATTTAGTATCATGAAAGGCTGAGACTTGTTAGGCGGGATTAAACACAGTCACAGGGGTTTCCACTGAATCATCTGGAAAATGTAATAAGCACCAGTTGACAATGTGCCTAAAAATACAAACAGGGATCCATTTGTATATCCAGCTATACAGTGTACTTCACTAGATTTTACATTTACATTAGATCACTTAGCAAATGCTTTTATCCAAATTAAGCATGATGTATAAAGACAGAGATATAAGAGGTAATTGATTTTCCACCAACTGAGAGTGTAAACACAAGACACAAACACACACTAGTGCTCAAGAGTGCTCCAAACACGGCCTCAAAGCAGCTGTGACTAATGCAACGTGAAAAGATTTGCAAAAGTAGGCTAATACTACTACTACTAATAATACTAATACTACTAATACTGACGCTAATACTACTACTAATAATAAATTTGATAATCTCAACAAACATTAGGCTTATATATGAATGATGAATACTTGTACACTTACATGGCAAGCAAATTCACCAATTTATCACATTGAAACTGTCAACAATACTCTATGGCCACGTGCCCTTTAATAAATGTCATTTCAGATTTGTGAGATAAAT
>JAQQZX010000033.1:29796878-29811073 GCA_030068355.1 Notoglanidium maculatum | reverse complement strand
CTGCTCTAAACACACAACAGCATGTTCACTTATTCTGTAAGCCGTCAGATATAATGTTATTTACAGTCCGTTACTCAGCTTTAGTTCATCCTGATGATGCTCATGATAATGGAGTTTTGTACATAATTTTTTGTGTATTTACACATTATGTAGTTCTCTGTGTGTGTGTGTGTGTGTGTGTGTGTGTGTGCGTGTGTGTGTGTGAATAATTAAATAAGAATAATTTATAATAATATAAATATATTATTATATAAAAAAATATATAAAAAATGTAAAATAATAATGCATTTAGTGCTTTTATATTTAGAAATTACATAAATGACACAAATGTGTGTGTGTATATATATATAGCATAGTGGATGCTTCACATGAATATATTAAAAAATAATTTATTTAAAGGGTGAAGAGGTGTTTATTCAGCAGAAATTTTCAGATGTAAAATTTACATGTAAATGTACAATATATTAAAAAAACAAACAAAAATGAGTCGCATTTCTATTCATAAATGTGATTTAACAAATGTAAAGGAAAAAAAGTAACATGTTTTGTTTAAATTACTTGCAAATGGGATGAAGTAAACATCTGCTGAGAATTTTTAATTTAAAAAAGGTTTGAATATGTTGATAGCCCTAAAATGCAATGGGTCCACCAGACCCAGCAGGACTCCCTATATAACCAAAAAATGAAGATCAAAACAGGGTTAAACCCTACTGAATGCTTGTTTCTTGGGGCCACATCTTCAGATGCTGCGTGCCCACAATCAGCGTGCTGTGTGTTGCAGTGTCCTCCATCAAGTGCTGCTGCTCAGTGATTTCAGCAGACCTTGTGCTGGTGTTTGCCCTGTCTGACACACTGTTTTCCTGCACCTAATTCCATTCCAGTCTAATTGAATTGCCAGTGAGTTCCTCTTTCAGATGCAATAGCAGTTATGGAGGTGCAGAGGTGGAGGCTGTTTAGCATATTCTGCTAGCCTCCCTTTAACATCCCAGACTATCTGGTCACTAGCAGCAGCATTAGCAGCTCTGGCTAGCTAGCCTTCTGTAGCAGAGCCTAGTATTTGAACATGTCATGACAACTGAGTTCTGTGGTTTCTTCTGTGTTTAGCACCCATCTGATTCCAATGGCTGGAGCTCCCATTTGACTCTACTCTACACAACTCTAGTAAAGGCTACAGTATCATTAGCTAGCACCACTTGCTGTGTTTTGCTAATGCTGGCTTGTTTGCACTCATCTCACTTGAACAGGATGTCTGATTATCTTTCCTTTTTGCCTGAATGTGGAGGAAGTACCCCCACTATTCTGGTCCCCAGAAGCATAATCCTTTGTTGCAGCCTGTAGCAGTTCAAGGAACAGGAGCTGTGCTGCATTCTACAGCTAATTTACAGCTAATTTATGTCAGTTTTCCATGTCCTGAAAATAAACTTTTGTTCCATTCTGCAATTCCACCATAGACATTTTCATTAGGACCAATGTAACCAGTAATAACTCCTGTTGGAGGAATATTTAAGAAATTATAAAATGTAAGAAAAGTGTTCAAAGTATATAGCAAGCAGAGAGCTGAGAAAAGCATGCCTGTAGACCAGGATAGCAGGAAGTGCTAAACAAATGTTATAGCAGATTTGAGAACTGGAGAAAAATTCACCCACTGAGGCAGTTCCAGCTCCATGTCTGGAAAAATCTCAGAGAAATATGTATTATAGAACATCTGTATGCTATACAGATCATTTGTATATCTGTATACATCAGCACATCTGTATATCTGTCCATAGTACATCTGTATATTTGCCCTTCTGCATAGCAATGTAGAACATCTGTATACTTACTTAAGTTATGTACATAATCTGTACATAACTATTCCCACCTCTGTACATAACTGTACATAACTATTCCCATCTTCTACACTACCCTTATCTGTACATAATCTGCTTTTATTGCACTTGCTGCTCTTTGCACTTCTGATTGAATGCAAAACTGTATTTCGTTACCCTGTACTTATACATGTGTAATGACAATAAAGTTGAATCAAATCAAATCATGGTTATGCTCAATGTGCTTCAAATGCCCATGGCCTGTGCATTTCCTACACCCAGAACCCATGACTGTTCCATAGACCTGTTGTTAATACCAAAGAGGAAAAGTTTGCACACTTTGTATAAACTTGGTAAATATATTCAATGGGAAATAAACAATGTATTTCTAATGTTAATTTCTGCCCATTTATTCAGGCAGAACAATCTAACAGTTATTGTATGGTAAATAATTAAAATTCCATTTGAGACACTTGTAAGTGTGTTTGTGGGTAACCAACAAATTTGGCACTAAATACTGTGAAAGAACCACAAATGACCTCAGTCAAAGAGAGAGAGACAGAGAGAGAGAGAGAGAGAGAGAGAGACAGAGAGAGAGAGAGAGAGAGAGAGAGCGAGAGAGAGAGAGATGTTGATGATAGCGGTTATAGGAGTGTAATAACAGAAGGTAAAATGAATAGACAGACATATAAAGAGAGTGCAGAGAAATGTTACATGACTTTATGTAAAGCCAAGTGAAAATTCTGACATTGCAACACTTCACCACATCAGAGACGGCACTCATTCCTTTCAACACTTTTGACTAACTCTCTTTTTTCTTTCTCTCATTTTATCTCTAAGTCTCTGTCTGTCTTTTCGGTGCTTTTTCTTCCTTCTGATTCTCTGTCTTTATTTCTATGCCTCTTCAGACAGATTGATGAATTACAGTTAGAATTGATATCTACAGTTAGATAGGTGTAACAGTGTGGTTAAAGGCTAAAGTAAAAGGAGAAACAGAACCCCGCTTATGTTCTTGGCTTCACCACCATCCCAAAATATTCTCCTTGAAGTCACCAAGGGGTTTCAGGTGTCACCTCTCTCTCTCTCTCTCTCTCTCTCTCTCTCTCTCTATCTCTCTCTGTTTCTGCCTCTCTCTCACTTTCTCTCTATATTTTAATCTCTCTCGCTCTCCCCCTCCCTTCTTTAGGAATGACACAGTGAGGAATAAAAAGGAAAAAGTTCTCAGACAGCTGCAGACCAGTGAGAGATTCAGCCGTCACCATGCCTGAGCCCAAAACTAAAGGTACATCATTCCTAATTATATTTTAGGGTAACAGAATTATTAGCCATTTCCTTAAAGCTATTACAACAAATATTACTATTATGATGATGATGATGATGATGACGATTATTATTAATAGTAGTAATAGTAGTAGTAGTATGACTATAAACCAAAGTGTACAAATTATGATTGCTACCATTATTAGCATTGATGATATTGTTGATATTGTTATTATTGAAAAAAGGTTAGACATGCACACACTGCAGAGAGTTCATTAAGGATTAATAAGAATTGCAGAGTGTGCATTGTGTTTAGGGTGAGGCTTAGCAGGTGTGTTTAAATGTCAGTGATATCTGAGAGTGTGTGTAGGGTGGGGGTAGTGTGTGTGTAAGCAAGGGTGGGATTTTATAGTCATGGCTATAGCCATGAAATCCCATAATTCATTGCAATTGGATAATGTCCTGATAATTGTGATCTGTACAACTACTGTTTGACTCAATTGTACACAGTTGTCGAAGAGTAGTGATTTGTAATCTCACTATCCGGTGTCACCCAGATGAGGATGGGTTCCCTTTTGAGTATGGTTCCTCTCAAGGTTTCTTATTCATGTCATCTAAGGAAGTTTTTCCTTTCCAATGTCACCTCTGCCTTATTCATGGGGGCTCTAAATCTAAATCCATATCCAGATTTCTGTAAAGCCACTGTGTGAAAATGTTCATTCCTAGAAGCATTATGTAAAAAAAGATGAAATTGAAGTAAATCAGTGTAAGGTATCTGCTTTGTTCTATACCTTCACCTATTTGTATTGGTGTGTATTTTGTGTGTGTAGTATGTGTGGTGTGTGTTATGGGACATACTCACAGTAGAAGAGGTTGAGATATCTGTATTGTGTATTATATTAATGAGTGTGGTTTGTGACACATTTATAATCCACCACAATACAGTGGCATCCAGATGATCTTGTCTAGCTGGTACAGAATCCCTACAATGCACCAGGGAATAGCTGAAATAGGGAGCAGGGCATACGGCACTATTATTGGCATTTCCCTTGTAATTGGGATCTGCCTGTGAGTTAAACATGTACAATTAGGTATGACTATTAAAGAAATATGATTAATATTAAAAACAATAAAGAATGGAAACATAGAAGACTAAGGAATCATGAAACTAGGAATAATAATTAGACTAGACTATGCAACTAAGAGACTTGAGATTTTGAGGAGACTATGCAATACTGATTTGTCAGAGAACTAATAAAATAGCAGACTGGAGAAAATAAAAATTAAAGATTAGGGAACACTAAAGGGAATTCAAGAGTCATACACCAGGAAACAAGTAGACCAGAAGAACTAGGAAGTTATAGGAAACTAAGAACTAGAAGCTAGAACTGGGATAGAACTAGAACTTAGAAACTGGGAAACTGGAGACTAGGAATCAAGAAAAATAAGCATAGAAAATAAGAACCACAGGAAACTACAGATTTAGAAGGCTGGGACTGGGAGATTTTGAAACTATAAAGGATACTAACAAACTATGGACATAGGAGATGAGGGAAGGGAGGAATCGGGGAACCAAAGAAGGGACTAGGAAATGTAAGAACTATGGCATTATACAACTAGGAATCTCAGAAACTACAGAACTGTGGAACTAAAGAAGAGACAAGATAGAATATAGTTTCCTATATATAGAAAAGAATATAAAATAATTTAAAAAGATAATTCATATAATACCCATGATGGACAGAGATTATGATGGTCAGACCCACACCCACTTTCTCTAATTTTAGTGCTCTATGGTTAGATGAGACAGAATATACTCTCCTGCTGTTTGAACACTCAGAGTAATCACTGGCTCCTTACTCTCACTCAGCTTTCAGTCACATATAAATCGCAAAATCAGCTATCTCAACTAACGCAAACACTGCACCAGGCTTTCATTACGTCATGTCCTGCATCTCAATTTTTAAACTTCAAAACATATATCAAATCTGATCAAAGATCTGCCGTGTCCTTCAGCACGATCAGTGTTCTCCTGTTACAGCAAGTATCAGATTTAAGATACTGCTTCTTGCATTTAAAACACTTCATGAATTTGGCCCTGACTACCTCTGGACTTTACCTCTTTCTCACACCAACCTCCTTCTTGGAGCTTTTCCTACTGCTCTTCTCAAAATTCCTTACAGAACACTCCTTAGTCCAAGCTCTTAATAAATCCAGCCCCATGTGCTATCAATACACAACTCATAATGCATTAAAAATGTTTTACAACACTTGTGATAGTACACACGAGTTTGATGACTAACAGCAGCCTGCTAATAACTATTACTAGCTATAGTTAGCTCTAAAGCAATAAAGCATCGACATGCAGCTTAATGTCAGGTTACATCATGCGTTATAATATGTCTTCATTAGAACATTATAAACAGTGAGGCCAATACTGCAGAAAAACATACAGATTGGGGCATTTATAAATTATAAAATGTAAAACATTATGCAAATGAAATTTAATAAAAAATAAGCTTATATAGCATTCCAATACATAATATATATTGTTATTATTATTATTATTGTTATTATTACTGTTATAATTATTACAAACATTGAGACATTACGGTCACGAGGGGTTTTCTGAAGCTTTCTAAAACAGCTGGAGAATTCAGGAGAGAGAGAGAGATAGAGAGAGAGAGAGAGAGAGAGAGAGATAGAGAGAGAGGGAGAGAGAGAGGGAGATTGTGTGTGTGTGTGGTTTGTGTGTGTGTGTGAGAGGAATGGGCTGAGCTGTAAAGCGTGTAAAATTGTATCCTTCCTCTCACCTTACAACCTTTTAATAACCTCAGCCAATGTTAATCTCCTAAATTATCACTCACAGGAATATGAACTCATCTTCTAACACTTGTGTGTGTGTCTGTGTGTGTGTGCGCGCATGTGCGTGTGTTATTAACTTCTAAATTCTTATTCTCTAAACTTTTATTTCTTTTTTACATATTTAATATGTTTAAACAGGACATCAAATTTACAAAAATATAAACTTTTAAACTAAAAATTAAACAATTTAATTATAATTATTTAAAGAAGCTCTAAGACACACAAGTTGTTTGGTCTGTTTCTGTACAAGTTCAATATAGAAATACTTTTAAATCCCCACAATTTTGTGTGTGTCTTAAATCACTGCTCCACATGTGCAGTACCTCAACATACATAAGTAATAAATAGCTTGTGTGCTGTTATTGTAGTAAAATACAACTTACCAATGATATACATTTTTTTAATTTATTAAATAAAGGCACTTTTTGTCTTACTTTTTATCCATTGGAACGTTGATGAAACGGGTTAGTTCCTGTTCTCACTTATGTTATAGCACCTATAAACACTCACCTCTCATGAACACAAAGAAAAAAACCTACAGTAATCTTAAAGTTACCTTCAAAGTTTTACCTCTGACTGTTACAAAGCTCTGACATTGGAGACTCTTTCCATACATGATATATAAATTACAGACAACTTCCCCATGTCAACAATTAGCCATGTTTTTAATTTGTTATGTGTATGTGTGTGTGTGTGTGTGTGTGTGTGTGTGTGTGTGTGTGTGTGTGTGTGTGTGTGTGCGCGTGTCTGTGTGTGTGTGCATGGCTTACTGATCTGTTTAAGTACTTAAAAAGCTCTAAACACTTTCACACCAGGGAATTAGTGCAATCACACTCATATTACACACTTTGACAAAGGAGTGAGGTTAAAACTTACACAGTGTTTGTGTGTGTGTATTTGGGTGTGTGTGTGGCATGGCATCACACACTCTGGGAATGCGACTTAGCAGTAATGTGATTGGCCAGAGTAACTGACAGATGTGTATCTGAAATATGCATGTGTTGGGTGGGTGTTTGTGTTCCATTGATATTTGCTCTGCTTCTAAATGTTGTGTAATCATGGCACAGTGTGTTGACCTCTTACCTTCACAGCGTTATTATTGCACCTAGTGGTCAAATAAAATTGGGCAGTAGTGACTCAATTCAATTCAATTTTATTTGCTGCTTTTAACAATGGACATTATCCCAAAACAGATTCACAAAAATATATAAATTCTGGTTATAAACTTGAATCTATAAATTTATACATAAATATTCCTAGCAGGCTCTGGGTTATAAGGTCAGTGATTAAAGCCCCAGCACCACCAAGCTGTTGCTATTGAGCCATTGTGCAAGGCTCTTAACCCCTTTCTGCTCCAGGGGGCCATCATGGCTGACCCTGACCTCTGACCCCAGCTTTCTCAGAAGCTGGGATATGCAAAGTAAAGAATTTATTCTTTTAAAAATGGAAACTGTGATGTTCCATTCCCTAGCAAGTGCTAGCAGTGGCCCATAGGGGCAGGAATCGTGCTTCTCCATGCTCAAGGGAGGATCAGCAGCTTTTTGCTGAAACCCAGAAATGCTGTATAATGATATGACCTCAAACTCAGTTAAACAAAGGTACAGCTAAAACCTATGTACTGTCTACAGGCTAGAAAGCTGCATCACTTTCTGTTTATCCTCATGTTTCTAAAAGTCAATGTATTAGCAATAGTGTTTACCAATCTATATTTCTGCATAAATATGGCCTGAAACATTTTCACTTTATTTGATAAAGAGATCCCAATTAAACAAATGAGACAAAAGTATTATCCTTGGTCATTTATTTGTTGAGAAAAATTTTCCAATATTACATTTCTGTGAGTGGCAAAAGTATGTGAAACTCTGCTTTCAGACCCTCTTGTCAAGGAATAACTGCCACTAAACGTTTGCGGTAACTGTTGATCAGTCCTGCACATTGGCTTGGAGGAATTTTAGCCCATTACTCCATACAGAACAGTTACAGCTCTGGGATGTTGGGGGGCTTCCTCACATGAATAGTCACACAATATTTCTATTGAATTAAGGTCAGGCCATCGACCTGGCTATTGCAAATCATTAATTACGTTCTTCTTTAACCATTTTTTGGATAGAACAACTTGTGTGCATAGGGCAGAGATATTCTTTTTAGAGAGCAGTGGCTTTCTCCATGCTGCCCTGCCATGCACACCAATGGATAAAGGCCTCCAACAAAACTTTATGGTATCACACCAACAACAAGGAAAAGTACATTCCTTGTTGTTGGTGTGATACCATAAAGTTTTGTTTTTCTTTAATGTTCCAGATGTAATTTGCATTGATCTTGTAAATAAAGCACAGTAAGACTAATTCATTTATTCTTATAAGAATGTGCATGAGCCCAGGACAGTCCTTGGGCACTTTCAGACCAAATGTTTCCAGGGATTTTTTGATAGGAACTACCCCCTGGGGAGCTCCCCTGAGAACTACACACCTTTGCAGGCCTTTTTTCTGTTTGCATTCACAACTCCAGCAGGAACACTGAAGAGACATTAGCAGCATCAAATCACTTTGTTCCTCCGTCAAATATTGGCTCAATAAAGTCTGGTCTTCAGTGTCACTCCATTTATCCATGTTTCTTTTCTTTCATTTTTAAAGCTAACATTAAGAGCTGTTGTTTACACGGCTACCATTTTACATGGATTTAAGGCTGAACCCGACTCAGAAAGATATGAAAAGTTCCTATATAGACTAGGCCTATTTGGCAATTAGAAAATCCACTAGTGATGATTGTTTCAGTGTTTTTAGTGATTTTGGCCAACATATCATGTAGCTCTGTGTCTCGCAAAGGAAGTGCACACGCTGTGAATTGTGCTTTGTTTTTGTTTGTTCAGCTGTTTAATATGAAGACACAAAGATTTTTCATATAGACTGTCTAGCAATTGGAAAATCCATTGGTGATGAATCTTTCAGTGATTTTAGTAATGATTTTGACTATGTCACGTATTCTCCCTCACACCAAGTGCTTCCTCTTTGTTTATCTTTCATTATTCCGATACATCCACACAGTAGAGACACATTTCTGTTTAAATCAAACCATTATAGCCTATTTTTAACTATCTCCTTACTTTGCCAGCCACTCCACCTCAGGTTTCAGCTTCTCTTACCTGTTAATCAGCTGTTTGGGTATCTATGGGAAGTTCATTCCACCACCTATGTTCCAGAAGTGAGAAGAGTTTATCTGTATGCTTTCCTTGTACCTTGAGAGATGATGGGACCAATCAAGCACACCCATATATGGTTCCTCCCCAAACTGTTACCACAATGTTGGAAGAACCCAATTTTATAGAATGTCTCCATATGCAGTAGTGTTACAGTGGAAGTAAGCCCAAACCTGTTCCAGCATGACAATGCCCCTGTGCACAAAGCAGCTCCATGAAGACATGGTGTGTTAAGGTTGGAGTGGAAGAACTCGAGTGTCATGCACAGAGCCCTGACCTCAACCCCACTGAACACCTTTGGGATGAACTGGAACACTGACTGCACCCCAGGCCTTCTCATTTTACATCAGTGTATGAGCTCACAAATTCTCTTGTGGCGTAATGCCCACAAGTCTCCACAGCCACATTCCAAATTCTAGTGGAAAGTCTTCCAAGAAGATTGGAGGCTGTTATAGCAGAAAAGGGAAGACCAACTCCATATTCATGGCCCTAGTTTTGAAATGGAACTTTTGACAATTAAATATAGGTGCGATGGTCAGATGTCCACATAAACTTTGGCCAAATAATGTAAGTCTGGGGCCAACAATGGGGTCTGGAAATTTAAGGGGTTAAATCTGAAGTCATGTCATTTTGTGGCACTGACTAGCAAACCAACTTTTCAAATTTGATATTTAAAGATTATTAAATTTAATATTTAATACAAAGATTTATTTAATATAAATAATATATTAAATAAAAGCAACTATTATCACATCTTATGATATGGACAATTAATTAGCCACTCCAGGAAGGCTGGATTGCAGTCTGAATGCGACATTGTAAGGTCAAGGTAATGGGGTAAGCAGTTCCTGAGGACTCAGCAATGAGGCCACAGCTATCAGTCCCTATTTTGAGTCACCAAAAACAGACACTGAACTTCTTCAGGGGCAAGTGTCCATATCAAGACTGTATTGCCCCTGCATGTCCACTGAGGTGATGCAATAACCCATTTTCAGCACTTGGGTCTGGAGAGAAGTTTGGATCCAGTTCTTCTTGAAGTGTCTCTTATAACGCAGTCTGTATACCACACTGACTTGGTGCCAAATTCTTGAAATTCGGGACAATCATCTTAGGTTCCATTTCTGACACTGGAGGCTGGTCACAGCATCTGGTTTCACATTCTTGAGTGGAGGGTGGAAGGATTAAGTTGAATCTGTTAGAGAGAGAAGGAGGGAGTCCATCAGGCCTGAGAGTTATTCAGGTGTTAAGGTCAGTGTGTTCAAAGTTTGTTGAACCCTCTTCAGTCAGTATTTCCAATCCTCCAAAGACAAAAATTACTAATACTAAATGTTATGTGCATGGTAATTAATAAATAATAATAAATTGAATTGCCAAATGAAAAGTGCTGAAATGTTTTTCAGCTCTACATAAAAAGGTCAGGAATAACCAGGATCTGAGAAGCAGAGAAGTTTGGCTTTACATCCAAAAGAATGTAGTAAAAGAAGTTTTTCTTAAGTAAAGTCCTTACTGCTTAAACTACATGAAATAGCAAACTGGTGAAAACAGAACTATATTAATTTCTTTGTAAAGAATTATTGCTAGTCTCTGGATACTTGTCTCTTCTTTAGATCTATCTGCTGTATAACAATCACCATGAGAGGAACCTCAGAGACGTGGTATTGGTGCTCACAATGCCGTGGGACTTATCAGATATGAAAGCCATGCTCATTTAGTTTGCTCAGAGAACACCAGGCTGTCATCAAAGTTCTACAGACAAAGCAGTTTAGTGTGTCACAGAGGACATGGTTAACAAGATCTCAGGATACCACTGGGATATTCTTTAATCCAAACGGAATTATGAAGTACTTACTGTGACCAATAAAAATATGTAAACATACACCATCTTGAGTTCATGTGGTTCTTGGGTGGAGACGAGGTTGTAAGCAGTGCTGATGCCCACATCAGGAATACCAGGTTCCTCTGAATAGGATTAAGAACTTTCTTCTTTCTTTATTAATTGCGAAGTTGTAAAGTGAGTTCAATAAATTGACCGACAACACTCACAGCTTGGAGATGGACACAGAGAACCTGGTTTTGAATGGCTTG
The DNA here is from genome assembly GCA_030068355.1 of Notoglanidium maculatum. Taxonomy (NCBI): domain Eukaryota; kingdom Metazoa; phylum Chordata; class Actinopteri; order Siluriformes; family Auchenoglanididae; genus Notoglanidium; species Notoglanidium maculatum. The sequence goes on along the minus strand of JAQQZX010000033.1, from coordinate 29,799,859 downwards.
AAAGTTTTGGTTAAAGTGTTGTTTACTGTGGCTGAGGCACATCTCTATGTGTATCAATATAAATGATTAGAGCAGCACACTCAGTCATCTGAAAGAGTAGAAGTGGAAAAAATGAAGAGGAGTAAATGTCAACCTTAAGGTCAAACTCTACTTCTCAGGTTTCAGTCTCTCTCTCTTTCTCTGTCTCTCTCTCTTAGGGGTTTATGGGGATCAGTTTGCACATAAGTGTGTTTATATTTGTGTGTCTGTGTGTGTGTGTGTGTGTGTGTGTGTGTTATTTATACATGCAAACTGAATATGGAAATGAATTTGAGAGAATGTGTTACAGTATTAAGGAGTAAAACACTTAGAGTTGATCCCACATATGAAACACCCAGGGAGTTATTGAATAAAGTTTTAAGATCGATCCGATCAAGTTCTCCTTTGTTCAAAAATTGTCTTCTCTTTTTCATGTGGGTCTGAAGCAAAGGGAGCTGCTGGAAAGCAAAGTGGTAAATTCTTCTTTTTCTTAAGAAGACAAGATTAAATAAGATAAGATAAAATATTACATAGCTTATTTGGATACTGAATTCTGATTGGTCCATTATGGCATTCTGTGGTATGTTATTTCTGTATGTTCTATATTATATATATATAATAATATATATTATTAATTATATATGCATAATTAGCAGATGCAGCAAAATGATATGCAAATATGTAAAATCATTTTTAAAACAATGTTTTGTGTCAAAGTATCGATTTCTTTAGTAGGTAGCCATGTAATAAGTGGGACAATGTGCAGAGAGATGGTCATAATAAAAATAAACCTCTTGAGAGTGATTTAAGATCCTTCATCACCCTATCAGCTTTATTACACAATAATGTCCTGCTCACAGTACATCATCCCTTAGATACGATTGCTTTATTGTCACTGCACAAGTACAATGAGATCTCATTTGGAGCAATGAGAAGATGTTGTCAGTGTAAAGAGTATGACACATATACTATAAAGGATTCAAATAAGTATTTATTCTAATATTTAACAAAAAAAGCAAATTCAAATATTAGTAGAAATAATGTAAGTAGGTAAAAATTTCTCTTTTCTTAAAAAAGTTGTCTTCTCTTTTTCCTGTGGGTCTGAAGCAAAGGCAGCTCCAGTACAGCAAAGTGGTAAATTCTTCTTCTTCTTCTTCTTCTTCTTATTATTATTATTATTATTACATTTATACATTCATTATCACCACTTTTTATCCATTCCAGCCCCAGAACCTGAACCTGAGAGTAAGTTTGTGTGTGTGTGTGTGTGTGTGTTATGTATTCAACTGAATGAAACTGAGATAATGTCTTACAATATTAAGGGGTAAAACTTATAATAGTGTTTAAATATAAAGAAAGCATATTGAAATGTTGTAATATATTGAATGGTAATGTAACTAAGTAAAAATTTGTCTTTGTTAATTTGCTTTTCTCTTTTTCCCATGGGTCTGAAGCAAAGGAAGCAAGTGGTAAATACTTCTTCTTCTTCTTATTATTATTATTATTATTATTATTATTATTATGTTGCTCATCCCCACTGTTTGTCCATTTCAGGCCCAGAAGCTGATCCTGATGGTAGGCGCGCACGTGTGTGTGTGTGTGTGTGTGTGTGTGTGTGTGTGTGTGTGTGTGTGTGTGTGCGTGTGTTTGTGTGTATTTAGAGCTGACAGTATTATTATATTGTCTATTTGATTACTTTAATTCTGTGTCTTTTTTCCCTACTTTAAAGTGAAGTGATATTTTGTCTCAGGATGATCAGCATCACCCTCTAGTGGACTCAATCCTTAATCAGTGTGACTATTTTCACTGAGACTGTTTCCCAAATGTGTGAAGATGTGTTTTTATAGAAATTCATGCTATGACAAGGTTTTGGAATGCTACACCTTAAGGTCAGCTGAGAAAGAAAAGCAACATGGGTAAATCTGTACTCACAGCTTATAAGCCTTGCTGTGGGTTAGGGTTAGGGTTAGCCTTGCTTTGTAAACCAAATATTACACAATGAAAACTGTGAAACGTAAAGAGCAAAACACAATGTAGCATTAAATCTACCATTACATCTAGATAAATTGGACTTAATTGTTGAATGTGGTCACTATCGAAACACTCCATTTCTTGTTCCCGAAAGAATGAAGTAATTTACAAGTCTGTGAACACAGTTTATGAAGTGATAGTACAGATTTACACAAGCCTCTTTTTTCAACTGACCCTAGGGGTGCTCTGTAGAATGCTTCACACAGAAGTCATTACAAAACACTTCCCATAGTCTTTTTATAACCTGTTAGCAAGTTGCTAGCTAGTAGCTAATTGATAGCTAACGTGCTAATCAGCAGCTAACCTATGAGTTGAATCCTGGGAAACAAGGCCGTTATTAGTTATTTCTCCACAACTTCCACCACAGTCTGAATGTGAAATTATTATGAATTTTTACTCTTTATTGTTTACAGCGATATTATTTTTAATTACTTTATATAATGAATGGTTTAATTCCTAACAGACTCGGATGGCGAACATGGTGAGAAACACTGGGTGCATGGAGAAGTTATAATAATAATAATAATAATAATAATAATAAAAATAATAATAATAGAGCACCAGAGACAGTAAAATGTACACATGATCACATGGGATGTTTGGATATATATTTATATGTACACACATATGATATATATGTTTTACATCAATATTTTTATATATGAAGGTCAAAGATGACAGTTTATTAGTACCTGATATAATTCCAATCTTGCATCTCTGTTTATCCATAAATCTAATTACAGGTTAAATTATATAAATTGTTTACAATTCTTTCGTAGGTTTTGTGGTATTCTTTTGTATTTTTCAGGAAATCTTTTCATCTTTGACCGATATATTGTGTTGCATTAAATTACTATCCTGCAATAATATATATATATATATATATATATATATATATATATATATATATATATATATATAGACACACACAC
>JAQQZX010000033.1:29750682-29761702 GCA_030068355.1 Notoglanidium maculatum | reverse complement strand
CATCCAGAGTTACTATGTAATCAGAAAACTTACTTCTAGCTACATGTGGTCCTAGTACTAGTACTTCTGTCTTATCAAAATTAAGTAGAAGGAAGTTATTAAGGATCCACTGTCTAAGGTCATCAACAAGACATGTCCGTCCAGAGGAATGAGTTTTCTTTATTTCACCATTCTAAGTAAACTCTAGAGAGTAGTTCTGTAACTGCTGATATCGCACAACACTCAACCCAGCCCATCTGGCATCAACAACAATGCCATTGTCAAAATCCCTGAAATCACATTTTTTCCACATTCTGATGGTTTATGGGAATATTACCTGAAGCTGCTGGCCTGTATCTACATGATTTTAACCATTGCACTGCTGCCATATGACTGGCTGATTATATAATTTCATGAATGAGTAGGTGTCACATGAGTAAGAAAACTACTTATTCGTTATAGTAAGATGTTGATGGGGAATTTTTTCTGCTGCTGTATTTCTGTATGAGCTGAATGTAATGAAATCTATTTTTTACATAATTTATAGAGATATACAGTTACTTGTATTCTACTGTTTGCAAATGAGCTTCATAAATGCATGACTCAGAATGTGTGTTGCTGAAACACTACATACTCTTTCCTTACATCACTTCTGCATTCTATCATTTCAATATTCTCTCTCTCTCTTTCTCTCTCAATCTCTCTCTCTGAAGGACAGAGGGTTTCCCACATCACGGAGTTGCTATGGTAACACCGCAGAGAGCCCAAGAGGGAGGGAAGGAGAGGACAAAGCACAGAGGAGAGAGAGAAAGACAGACAGAAAGAGAGAGAGCAAGACATTGAGAAAAGCAGAAGTATGGCTCGGATTCTGACAGGCATACAACTAATTTTCCATCATTCCTCACACACATACCCACACATCCATATCCACACACACACACACGTGATGAATTATTACATAAAAGTCATAGTGTGAAGGTAAGATGAATCCAGCACTGTGTGCGCAAATGAATATGCATGACTCTCATGGTTCTGCTGCACTGCATCATGTGACCTGAAAGGCTGGAAAAAGAGGCGGAGCTTTAGAAAAGCACAATGTCCAAGTTTTTATTGGTAAAGTTCAGTGTAGCGAATGGCACTCACACACAGAAGCTTTTGGCACAACCTTTGACCTCTGACCATGAACCTCGGACATATCAGCATCATCATCATTACCTCATCCAATCCCATTCTTTGTCTTGTGTCAAATTAAAAACAAACAAACAAACAAAAAACCAACAACAAAACATTTCTTTAATATTCTCCATACAAATAACAACAGAACAGGACGAAGTAGTAGAGCAAACGCTGCATCTGTTATGTTCCTGAGAGTGAGACAGGGAGAGTGCGACAGCGAGTGAGAACAGGAGAGATGCAGGGAGTGTGACAGGGAGAGAGACATGGGAAGAGACAAACGGATAGGAGAGACATGGAGAAGGAAACAGGGAGAGGTGAGATGGGAAAAGAGTGAGACAGACAGAGAAGGGGAATAAGGGGAGGGCAAATGACAAAAAGAGAAATGCAAATGCTTCCATAACCTTCTGTCTGTTTTTTAATACTGAACAAGGATTATTCACACTGACAGTCGAAAAATAGAGAATATTTACATCTTTAGATTTATTTACATGGCAACAGGCGGAGGAGTGAACAAGCACTCAAGAGAGAGAGAGAGTGAGACAGGATGAATAAAGACAGAGAATAAAGGAAAGGAGATAAAAAAGTGAGGCTTTAATGAGGCGTCTTGTTTTTGTATGTGGCTGAGTGTAGTGCGCTGAATGTAGACTTTCTGATCTCAGACCTGCTGTCTGATTAAATTGATCAAATTTCCAATCCTACACACATCAAATTTTCCAATTCCAATTCCAATCTAACTCTGATCAGACTTCCAATCTAACTCTGATCAGACTTTTCAGTATAACACTGATTGGACTTTCTAACCAATTGATCAGACTTCCTAAAGTAAGACTGATGAAACATTCCAATCTAACACTGATCAGACATAAATGTTAATGGTCAGACTTTACAATGTAATGCTGATCAGACTTTCCAATCACACAGTGATCAGACTTCCCTTCTTATCAGATTTTACAATTGAACACTGATCACTATCCAATCTATTTTGATCAGATTTTACAATCTAACGTTGATCAGGGTTTCCAATCCAAACTTTCCAATTTCACACTGATCCAACTTTCCAATCTTTCACAAATCACACTTTCCAATCTAATGCTGATTAGACTTTCCAATCTAACACTGATCAGACTTTCCAATCAAATGCCAGTTAAACTTTCCAATCTAATGCCATCAGCCTGTTGAATCTATTCACAATCTAACACTTATCATTCTCATGTTATTGAGAATACCTTCCTTCCCCATCCTTATCCAAACCTAAGGGTGAGGGTTAGGGTTAATATCCAATGTCCAATCTACATCTCTTTCTTATGTGTAGATTAGACCTATACATGTCCAATCTAATGCTGATTACACTTTTGAATGCAATACTCCTCTTAGCCTATCCAATCAAAGACTAATTAGTTCTTTCTTGTAAATCAGGTCATTTTATAGTAAGTAATGAGAATTTCCTTCTCAAGAATTTCCTTCTCAAGATAACCGTTTATTCCAATCTGAGTTTGCAATCTAACATTACTCAGATGTTTGTCGTTGAATCTTGGATCAGACAGTCTGCACAAAACCAATCAAGACAGAGAGACGCGCTCCCTCTGGGTCAGGTGAGGGTCACTCTTGCTGGTGCATGATGGGAAATATAGTCCTGCTGGCTGCTGGCTGTGGAGGCAAATGATAGAAGTGTGATCTGAACTTAACTTGAAGCTCTGTGTGATTTAATCTCTCTCTCACACACTCGCTCTTTCTCTCTCTTTCTCTCTCACACACACAGATACACAAACACATACACAAAGAAAGAAAATAAGAAGGAGGGAAAGAGATAATGAATATGATTGCATGGTATTCAGTTCTATGTATATTGTGTTTGAGTGCATGACTCGTGTGTGTGTGTGTGTGTGTGTGTGTGTGTGTGTGTGTGTGTGTGTTGGTGTTCTGGTGGTTAATTGAGCACACTAATACACTCTGATTCACAACATCCTAATCTCAATAACTTAAACATCGGATAATATTTAAAATAATACTAATGTACCATTAAATTACCCTTTTATCTCCTGATATACTGCCTCAGTGTACGAATACACACACAGAAATACTGAAGAAATCTCCTAGCAACAGCCTAGCAATGCTCTGACTGACAGTGCTAAAGCCCAAAGCTCAGTAGCACACTAAACCCCAAAATGAGTATCTACATTTCTACAGAACTATGCAACCCTAATTACTGTAACTGCTATCCCCTAATCCCTAATCCCCATTAAGCCTGATCCCTAATCCTTATAAACCCTAATACCAAACCCATATAATCCCCATCCCCTAAAGTCTTCAAAATAAACTGTACACTGTAAACCCTCATCTTCAGATTATATGTAGGTCACTAAACATTAACTCAGAAGCCCTGCCACTAAACCCAACATTTAACTAGAATCCATAGAGTATAACCTACACATTAACCTCATATAACAATCACTAAAACCCCAATTTATCAACCATAAACCCTCATATTTACCTGTTAACATCCTAATACTAAACAGGAAGATTAAATAAAAAACACTAAAACCCCCAAATGGCAAATTAAATCCCCTAACTGTCTAACTGTACTAAACTTTAAACCTTAAATCCAGCTAATAAACACCATTAAATACCATTATATTCTAAACCTATTCCCGCATCTACTAACCTTCTTCAGAACCATAAATAAATTGATCTCTAAATTAAAACCATAACCCAACACAACACATAACACATTGGCTATAACTTTAGGCCTCAAAGTATTCCTAAACACTAACCCATAAACCCTAGACACTTTATACCATAACTAAAACCATTAACAACAAACCACAAAATAACCTGAACCCAAAAAAGATAAAATATAAAAAATAATCATGACCTAAAACCTAGCACTAATGCCGCAATTCCTCCTCAAACTCCTAAATAATTGTCTTAATTACGTGCAAGTACACGCGTTAGTGCAGCTCCATGAACAGACCAGAACACCAGCACATCCCATTATATTTCCTTTAGGCGTCTGTGTGATCAAAGTTGTATGAATTCTTTAGTCTGTGTAAAGTTATGAATATAGAAAATGATGTCTGATGATATGGTGAGAGGTTAGTACAGTTAGTATTCACACAGCTCCATATTCAGAGTTGAGTTAAGCACACAGCAAGGACTTCAGAGGTGACTAAAGACTTAAGCACTATTCAGACAATTACACACGTGAGGGTGATGTTTATTAAAAACAGAGGTGTGTTTCACTTACCCTCGAGTGATGTTAAGCTTAAGCATTTTTTGTGTGATATTGCTTCAAGTGAGGAGCAGTACTAGATCCGGTACACCTGTCTGACAGTTGGATGTAACCAAAAAATGTCATGCTGAAATTTACGATTTGGTTGTAAACATGCTCAAAAACAATGGAAAGTCATTTGAAGCCAATATTAAATAAATACATATAACACTATTAATTTATTAATAATATTTTCTCTTTAAAGCCCATGAATTTTTTTGAGCACTCAGTCAACATATCCTTCAAACCATGGGCATGTTTTCTTTACAGGATCATGAATAGAATTAACACAAATTCATTCTGACATAATTTTATTATTTAACAAATAAAATTAGAGAATTAAAAGTGTGATAAAATCTCCTACATCCCACATACATATTATAATTTCATGACCTTGGTTTAGTATCTTGTGGCTTCATTAAGTTATGCACACATAATCTGCATCTTCAGTCCTTTACTTGTATCCTTTACTTTCTTCAGGTTTAAAGGTCAGGGTTGTGTTTAAAAGTGGTGGTCTAGATACTAGAACCCTGTTTTGGATGCAATACACAAGTGATTTTAATAATCTGAAAGTGGAACTCAGAAAATCCACTTAAGCAGCTGTGTAACCTAATGCTTAAAACTATCCCCATGTAAATTTTGACATTATTGACAATTTTTTAACTTAATTCATCGACTCTGAATATGTGCTTGTTGTGGTGAACATGAGAATAAAGCCGATGAAATGTTAAATTTGACATATGATAAAAGTGAAAAGAGACAGAAAGATACTGAAAACACAGCAATAAACCCAATTTGTTTACAGATTGTTCACACACACACACACACACACACACACAAACACAAACTTTCTTCACGTCTTCATGTACCATTGAGTATGTTTGAAGTTGCGGTTAATAAACCGAGGCTCATTTTGTGCATTAAAATCCTACAGCTCAGCAGTCAGAGAGTAGATGGATATGTATGTGTATGTGTGTGCGTGCGTGCGTGTTCTGATGACTGCAGTCTGTTTCAGTTTCAGTATAAACTCACACTCTATAATCACACATACACTATGTGAGGAGATAGATCCATGATGTTCTCCTCAGTGAGTGTGTGTGATTTCGTACAGGTTCTTCAGTGTTCTTCGCCTGTGGCAAAACAACACATAGGGAATTAACGCTACTTGGATTATAGACTATATTTTATACACAGATACAACTTTGTAGAAACTGCAAAAACAAAAGTTGTTTTCTTTGGCACATGTCACAATAGTGCCAATTCCGTCACATTTCTTTGTACAAACGATGTGTTCGATTTCATAATCCTCCGAGTCCACAAAATGAAACTCCCACAAATGTCTGTATGTCAATATCCACTGGCTCCTTAACACTTCAGTTTGTGTGTGTGTTTAGATCTGTGTCTCCTGAACACTCTCCTTGGACCCATTGGACAGCAGCAGAGGCTCGTTCTGAGAGCTGGGGGTGTGGCTTAAGCTCTTCAGTGTTCCATGGAAAGTCATCGCCATTGGTATTGGAATCGGTAATGGCGGAGAGACAGATCCAGGATTAGTGGAGTCAACAGATGTGGTTGTCTGATTGCTGGACAGGGATTGTTTCTTGGAGGAGGGGCTTGTCTTGTTGCCAGTTTTCCCCAAGCCCATATTGAGTCCCAGAACATTGTTGTTAAAGTGGTGAGATTTGTAGTAGTGATCCGAGCGCCCAATGTTGGGTAGAGTGACAATTTCAGGGTCATGGATTCGAAGATTTGGTCCAGGTCCACCACCAGTTCCTGGTCCTGCCCTGGAGTGAAGGGTGGAACCACCTGCAATGCCACTGGCACCCCCTGGTGGCCCCATTTCATCCTCGACATTGATGATCTCAATGGCACGGGCAGGGCCGTGATGCTTGTGCAGTTGGTGCTGCTTCCTCAGTTTATAGAAAACCACAAGCATCACAGCAGCCATAAAGGTAATGGCCACAAAGCAGCCAATTATGATCTTTGTTGTCTTCATTACATCCTCAAGACCTGAAAGATTAGCAACATCAGTGATGGAGACTGTGAAAGGGCGCTCTGGAGCACGTGTAACATGAGGTGACAGGGATGACGGCACTGATCCTGAAGGTCCTGTTGACCCTGATGATGCTGTTGGTCCTGGACCAATGAAGGTTTCATTAACGAATTGCCGAGCAGAGTTGTGAATTTCCTGCCCCGTCTCCACTGTTTCCACAGTGACTGTTGTAAAATAAGTGTATCCATTGCCAGGGTCAGAGGCAGACACATTGAGGACGGCAGTTGCTGTAGTGTTTCCGGCTGAGTTGGTCACCATGCAAGTGTATGGCCCAGTATCCTGCATAGTGACATTTGTGAAGTTCAGGGTGCCATCATGTAACACTGAGATTCGTACTTTGTAAGCACCATGGGTCATCAGAGTTCCATTAGGGGTCAACCAGTTCACAGAAGTCATAGATGTCCCAGTTCGGCATTTCAGCTCTGCTGCCATTCCCTCAGTCACATTCAGGTCAGTTGGTGGCTCCACAATCACAGGGGCATAGCAAGTGAAGTCTCTCTGATCCAGGTCACCAATGTAGCGTCCTTTGGTGCCAGGTGGAGCATGGCAACGGGCACAGCAAGTGGAGTTATCTGGCACAGTCTCTTTCAGCCACCAGCTGAGCCAGAGAACATCGCAATTACAAACCCAGGGATTATGATTCAGGTGAACCCTTTCAAGCTGTTGCAATGGTGTAAAAAGGTCATGTGGCAGTGAATGCAAGGAATTGTGTGACAGATTGAGCTCCTCAAGGTTCTTCAGGTCATCAAAAGCATTGCGTTCAATCAGTGAGATGCGTGAATGCATAAGCCACAACTTGCGCAGCGAAACAAGACCTTGGAATGATCCTGGACGAACTACGCCTAGCTGGTTTCCAGAAAGTTCAAGTTCCTCTAGTTTCACAAGAGGTGTCAAGTTTGGAACGTCTTTTAATCCGCACATTCCCAAATTCAGGAAACGGAGGTTTACTAGTCCTTCAAAGGCTGCCTCTGAGATGAAACTGAGCTTTCGGAGTTCACCAAGGTCTAAACGACGGAGGGAAGGGACTCGATGAAAAGCATAGGCTGGGAGTGTTTCTATTGGATTATTTCGCAGCCAGAGTTCACGCAGCTTACTGAGATATTCAAATGCTTGCGATGGGACCAATGGCAAACGATTATCAAAAAGCTCAAGAGTGATGAGGTTTGGGAGGCCATTAAATGCTCCAACTTCGATCTGATGAATTTGATTCTTTGACAGCTGAAGGATCTCCAGGTGACTCAGGTGTTTAAAGGTGTCAGATTTGATCACCTGCAGAGAGGAAGAGAGAGAGAGAGATAGAGATATAAAGCAACAATAGCAACAGTTGAGTCAATTTAAATGTCTTGTGTTTTCAGTTAGCATGTCACATGGATCATGCTTTTCACTTGGCATAAATATTTCTTAAAGAGAATAATACCCATGTGGTTCCCAGATTACATACATTATGTAGCACTCAAATAGCTACCTCTTTGGCAATTTATCCACTCTAGCTAGCTGAAAACATTCTGGATCTTGTTGTGTCACTTTTAAAGGTGCTTTTAAAGTAGTGTTTTCCTTGTTTATAATATTGTCGAATATTATATCATATTATATCAAATATTGTTGATTATGTTATAATATAATATAAAATAAAACACAGGCTTGTAATCATACAACATTTACATCATATGCATAGGGCACACACCAATTTACCCTAATGTTCATCTTATTTACATAAAACACACCCTATTTTATCCTGAAGTTTCAGCAGTGAGCCAATAAAAGGAAAATACTCAGCAGATCTGAAGAAAGACATAGTATAGAGAGGTATAAAAAATTGAATTTCAGTGAAGCAGAATTGGTGGTGCTTGTTGTCACATCTGCACCTGCTCACCCTAACCCTAACCCTAACCCTACTGCACACTAGTACCAGGTAATGCCATATGGACTGTCCTGTGCTCCATCTGTGTTTCAATGCCTGATTAATGATTTATTACGGGAGATGCTGGGAAAGTATGTGATTGCTTACATAGATGATATCTTGATATACTCCCCATCCCCAGAGGAGCATGTTCAACATGTGAAAAAGGTTTTAGCAAAGCTATGTGAAAACCAGCTATAAGTGAAAGCAGAGAAGTGTGAGTTTCATGTCTCCACCATTTCCTTTCTGGGGTACATAATCAGCGAAGAAGGTGTTGTAATGGATGAAAATAAAGTGACTGCCATAAAGGACCAGCCAGCCCCAGGAACTGTAAAGGAAATGCAGAGGTTCATCGGCTTTGCTAACTTCTATTGCTGCTTCATACGGAATTTCAGCCTAATCGCAGCTCCCCTTACCAAAAGGATCCACTGGAATCCAGCAGCAGAAGAGGCGTTCTCCAAACTCAAGGAGGTTTTTACATCAGCCTCCATTCTGAAACACCCAGACCCTGAACAACCATTCACGGTAGAAGTAGACGCCACAGAAACAGGAGTGGGAGCCATCCTTTCTCAGAGGTTTGGGGAGAAACCAAAATTGCACCAATAGCTTTCTTTTCACGGAAACTGACACCAGTTGAACAGAACTATGATGTAGGAGACCGAGAACTTATGGCGGTAAAACTGGCATGGAGGAATGGATACACTGGTTGAAAGGAGCCAAACACCCATTCATAGTATACACTGACCACAAGAAACTAGAATACTTGCGCACCGCCAGGAGACTAAACCCCAGACAAGCTAGATGGGCTTTGTTCTTTGCCAGGTTCTCATTTACCATGTCTTATTGACCAGGCTCCAAGAATACCAAAGTGGATTCTCTATCATGCATGCACCCCGGGAGGAACCTGACATACAAACCCGACACCATCCTGCCGCCATCATGCTGGGTCCATAGAATGTGATCTGGACAAAGAGCTCCAAAGCACACCTCACCAAACACCACCCTCATGCCCACCAGAGTGCACCTACGTTCCCCCTCTGCTCAGAAGTAAGCTGATCACGTGGCCACACACCACACCCGCCTGCAGACACCCAGGCACACAGAGAACATTGGCACTCCTAAAGGAGAAATACTGGTGGCCCAACATGCACGACGACATAAACAAATATATCTTGTCATGCTCTACTTGTGCTAAGTCCAGAACCTTACCATCAGGCAAACTCATGCCATTACCCACCCCAAAACGTCCCTGGTCCCACCTGGCCGTAGACTTCATAACGGACCTCCCAGAATCCGAGGGTAACACGGTCATACTGGTCATTACAGACCAGTTCTCCAAGACACTAAGGCTCATCCCACTACCCGGCAACCCCACAGCATTCGGACTGGCAGAACTCCTGTTCAATCACGTGTTCCGACACTACGGCATTCCGGAGGACATCGTGAGAGAGAGGGGTCCCCAGTTCATCTCCAGAGTATGGGCTGGGTTCATGGAGAAACTGGGAGTGATGGTAAGCCTCACATCGGGAAACCACTCACAATCCAACAGTCAGGTGGAGAGGGCAAAGCAAGAGGTAAGGACTTACTGCGCAGAGAACCAAGGTGACTGGTCACGCTTCCTTCCATGGGCCGAATACGCCCAAAAACATTCTGCTACTAAGTTGACTCCATTTCAATGCGTGGACACAGGTCCACTGGCAGAGGATACACCACCCACCAATCCGCCTGAGCCAATGGAGATCGAGGGTCAACCGGCTTATGCAGTGAGAGATCTCCTATGTTCCAGCAGAAGGGAGGGCAAGCTACAGTATTTGGTGGACTGGGAGGGCTACGGCCCCAAGGAGCAGTGCTGGGTCCCTGCCAAGGACATCCTGGACCCTCTACTGACTCAGGAGTTTCATCTACATCACCCCGAACAACCGGCTCCTAGGCCGAGGGATCGTCCATGCAAGTCGACTGCTCCCAGAGTGAGCTCCTTTGGGGGGGGGTTCTGTCACATCTGCACCTGCTCCTTCACTCATCCACAACAGCAATATGGACTCAGCTTCAGACACAGATTCACAATCGGACATAGAAATGGAAAATCTCATACACGAAGACACTGACAGTGACATGGACTACAACTCCCAAGATTCACAGCACACACACAAAATGGTGGACATTTTTCCACGCTCTGAATCACCTGAGTACTAATCAGTGGCAGGTGACTACAATCTCTTATGCATACCACTGACTCCTTTTTATAGTATTCATTTCAGTGCTGCTCCTTTGTGTCTTGTATGCGCTTGTATCTCATCTTGCCTGGCTTTCATGACATTGTGACTGATTTAAATAATATACTTTTAGAATGCCAGAAAACCTAGCATAATGCAAACATAAATAAATAAAGTTCAAACTCTCAAAATACAGTTCAATGAGTTTGTATTTTGCAATTCTTTATTTTTACTCAAATTAACTATAACTATAATTTATAATATAACTTTTCTTTATATATGCTCCCTCTGGGTAATATTATCCGTAAACATGATATTAGCTTCCACTGCAATGCTGATGACACACAACTCTATGTTTCAGCAAAGCCAGATGAGAGACACAAGCTTAATAAAATTGAGCAATGTGTAAAGGACATTAGACAATGGATGCTTAA
>JAQQZX010000033.1:29740332-29750582 GCA_030068355.1 Notoglanidium maculatum | reverse complement strand
TTGTGAAGCTGCTTTGAGACAATGTCTGTTGTTAAAAGTGCTATACAAATAAAATTGAATTGAATTGAATTGAATTGCCATGTCCTTGAGGACTGTCATATTTTCTAAAATTCTATCATTTTTTGTATAGATGAAAATAAAATATTTGACTTTCTTTTAAATAACACTGCAGCATCTCATTGTCTTATTAAACTGAATTATGGAAACACGTAGTTCATTCTGTATTGTACATTTGTACAAGGTTTATCTGTATGGGGTGTAGATAAGGATTCTTTAATCTTGTCAGGTGTGGCTGTAGGCTTTCATTCCAACCAATCAGGAACCACAGAGGATTCCTCATTTAACCAGTTTACCTTAGTCTCCAAGTATATCTAATGTGTAACCACTATTTGGCTGGAATATAAGCCTGCAGCCACATTGGCCCTTTTAGGATAAGTCTAAAAACCCCTTGAACAGAGCACTTACCTGTATGGAGTTTTCCTGCAGGTTGAGGTATCGTGTGTTGACTGAGATGCTTTGTGGAACTTCGTCCAGTCCCTTTCTGGTACAAATCACCCGGCTCGCCTGATTGGAGCAGCTACAGAGGGTGGGGCAAGGGGGAGTTGCCTCAGCCAGTTGGGGTCCACTGAGATATGGCCATAACAAGAGCTGGACTAACCAGAGGAGGGGGAAGGGGCTACAGAGGCCTGTTAACATGGCAGCCCACATGGCCAATGAGTCATGTCCCACCCCCTTATTCCAAAAAATCTGATTTACCAGCACTGGAATGGCAGGAGGTATGGACACTTTTTTTTAAATATTCATTATAATGTACAAGTGGATCAGTTAGAATTTAATGGACTTGTAAGTAGTTTTAGCCTTCAGTCTTCTGATGTCATACCACTGCAAAGAGAAAAGAGAGACACAGACACACACACACACAAGGTGTTAGCCAGATCATTATAGTGCATACATGCATCAGAAATAGATTTCACTTAGCAAAGCATGCTAGCCACCAAATTCTGCACACATACTGAGGACTGATTTTATTTCATGCTTATTAACATTTTTCTCTGTCAAATTCTTGTTTTTCACAACTTCTTTGATTAAATACAACACAAACACATTGTTTGTGAAACTCTAAAGACAAAAGTATGAACAAGCATATTATGGAAAACCAGGAATAGGGAACAATGAAAACCAGTACACACAAGGAAACTAGGATACAACTGGAAATTAGGTAACAGAAGGAAAGTAGAAAACACTTGGAAAATAAGAACAATAAAACTAAGGAGCATCTAGAAACTAAGAAACACCTGGAAAACACCTGGAACATAGATGAAGTAGATGCAAAAGACCAGGAAACAAGAGGAAACAATGAATAAATAAAAAAGAAAACCAAGAAATGACATGAAAACCATGGATATCACATAAGGAAAAAAATTAGGGATCAGGGAGACTAGGTGAGAATGGTGACGAGGATGTGGATTCAGAGCACTAGTAAACCAATTGGGAATTTCTCTCAGCCAATCAGGACACACTGTTGCGGATTGTAGGGGTATTACAATTTTGAATTTTCACAGTATAATAAACAAGTCTAAAAAGTTAAAGTAAACTTTATTTTCATCTCAGCTATATACACAAATGTGAGATGTGTCAGGTGTTTATTTTCAAGGAAACTTTATTGAAAGAAAAAATTAAAATCCCAGATTTTTTCTTCTTTTTGCAATAAGACTTTCAGATATGTGTGTTATTATTGTGTCAGATGTAGTCAGAAGCTGTTTATAGTAATTCTGATCGATTCACACTGGATAAAAGCTGTCTGTATAAATCACGGAGCATGCCTAAATGTACACATTCTTATCATGCTAAATCGTGTTCTACTCACACACCTCATGTTAATACACAATGATCATTCGGTCCTGTATTGTAAGTGCCTGTTGTAGGAGGCATGGCTGGGCATTAGCAGATCACATGACCACAGCATGTCTTTAGTCTGTACCTGTGCTACGAACTCAATAACTTACTTAAGACCCCAGAAACATTTATATATTTATATCATCCACCGTTTATTGTTCTACATTTTAAACTCTGTTTCATTTTGGTTTCAGTTCCTGATATTTCCAGACGTGTGCATGTACGTTCCATAAAAAAGAGATTCCTGACGTGGCAGATTCAACTAAAAACCCAGAGATACTCTGGTAATAATTACATTATACACCTACACGTGGAAAACTAATCCTGTCTAAATAGGGTTTTAGAAAGATATCTTGAATATGAATATTCAGTAAAATCATGTCTGGAAGAGAGATGGGCTGTGAGGAAAATCTGTGCACTGATCCAAAAAAGACAATGCAATTTAATCTGTACTCTGAAAAAGTCTACAGTGAGGTAACGACCCGTTCACACTTTGTGACACTGTCAGAATCCTGAACTGATATAAGTACAGACTGATGGAATCAAGAAGGAGAAGATTAATACACAGATGTTTATTCTGGTTTGTGTGCTAATGCATCAATACACACACACGAATGATGAAATGTACTTCAAACAATTTTAACAGACTCTAACAGACTAACAGTCTAAGGCCCTGTTTACACTTAGTTTTAAAATGTGTCTTGGGTATTCAGGTCACAAATGGATTGCCAAGACGTTGCCGTTTACACTGTGTTTATCTGCGTCTCCAAGGGGTCCAGCTGACCGCTTTGTTCAAATTTTGTTACTGCTTACATCACTTACACTAGAAGGTCAATGGTCCCCGTGCATAGTTATATTAAAACATTAAACCTGGAACATACCTTCATTATTTTCTTGAAGTCCAACCATGTACATCGGTGCTCCTCTCCATTCTTTTTTTGTAACGTGTCACGCTGTTACCAAAACAACCGCCGCATCCAGCATTAATGATGTATTTTCTTGTTATGTCTGTGTCAGGGACGCATCAGGATGCAGTAGTGTTTACACTACAGACGAAATGTGGTTAAATGTGTCCCAGACCACCTCAGCAAGTGGTTTGAGCAGATGCATCTTGAATGCATCTTGGAGGTCGTTTACACTTGTATTTAGTGCCGTAAATTTGTAATCAGATCGCCCAGGACACATTTTAATACCAAGTGTAAACATGGTCTAAGAGATTCAAAGGGGCAGAGCCATGAAACAGTTTTACTTTTAAACAGAAACAATAAGAAGTGTGTGTGTGTGTGTGTGTGTGTGTGTGTGTGTGTGTGTGTGTGTGTGTGTGTGTGTGCATGCGTGCGTGTGTGCATGTAATTTATGAGTAACATGTAGGCTACATCTGAAAATTCAGATATGAAGGAATTGGTGCATGTTTTTCACATTATTATTACAATTACTGGAAGGTACTGTGGTACAGCAGGTAATGTTGTGTCCTCACAGCTCCGGATCTCAATCCAGAGCTCGGGTTACTGTCTGTGTGGAATTTCTCATTTTCCCTGTGTCTGTTTAGGTCCTCTAGTTTCCTCCCACCTCTCAAAACATCCCAATTGGCTACATTACATTGTCCCTAGAAGTGAATGTTTGTGTGGTGTCTTGCATTGGACTTGTGTTCCATCTGGGGTACATTCCTGCCTCACACCCAGCATTCCCGGTATATACTCTGGCACCACTGCCACCATAACCAGAATAAAATGCTTACTGAGACCAAGTTATATCATTATTAATTATCATTTAAGTCAGAGTCATCCTACAATGCCTTAAATACCTCAGAACAAAAATTACACAACTAAAATTACATATAGTTAATTTCATATAATTGAGTGATTGTACTAATTATTTATCTATTTATTTATCTGTCTAAGTAAAAAGATGAAATAGAGTAGTTCAAATTCTACATTTATTAATGAAATACACTGTAGTCATTTAAAAAGACACACAAAACTTTAGCACTCAGAAATGAAGTAGATGTTGGTTGGTTGTTAAATAATTAAAATTGTCACTGGACATATTATTGCCTTGGTATGCCGATATGTTTATTCGGTACACTCCCCTAATACAGAATAGTAAACTACGAATAAAGAACTAGTATATTTTTTAATAAAGTTTATAAGAAGCCTACTCTTGTGTTTCGTTGGAAACTTCTATATACAGTATATGTTCTGTTCAATAAATCTTAAATACATTCTTACTGCACAACAGGTATTTTTTATTTATTAATTTTTTTAATTGCTTTAATAAATTCCCCAAATAAATTAAACTAGCACAAATATGACAGTGTAAATGTAAACAGCGACAGTGTAAACAAAGTTTTGTATTCCGTTTTATTATAGTTTCATAATGTACCATATTCTCATGTATTCTATCCTTATAGCTCTAGTGCTTAATTGCTGAAATATGTTATTATTCTTTTTTTATTAGAAAAACATTTTTAATTTACCGATTTTAAATATAATATAATCGTTTTTGTTTTATTGAAGAGTTTAATAGACTTATTATTTATTGTTTATTTGCTTCCGAGATTTAACTGTGTTAAATTACCGTTAGTGATCTGATCACGTTAATCACGTAAAGGACGAGTCACAAGCGCGTGTGTGTGTGTGTGTTTCCTGCACAGTAATCCTGTCGCTATGTAGTATGTATGTGCGCGCACATAAAGGACAGGAGGACCGGTGACGCGTGATTTGCGCGCTCTCTCTCTCTCCCTCTCTCGGGCGCGCGCACTCCGAGCTCCGTCACCATGACAACGGTTGAGAATGATGCAGGATGCTGGGTGGCGGCACTACGCGCGCGCGCGCACACACACACACACACACACACACACGATAACAGAGGAAGGAAAACAACGAAAACGCGAAAAGGGTAAATCAAAATGAGTTTACGCAATGTCAAATAAATGAATTACTATTTAAAAATCGATTTAAATAAAGACAGGCAGAAGCACGCGCACAAAAGAAGATTATTAATGTTAATGAGAGAAGGACTGCGGAGATGTACACAAACGCAGCCGAACAATTAGGCCTCGTCCCACACACACACACACACACACACACACACACACACACACAAACGCGCCGCGCGCGACTGTAATCTAACACGCAGAATGAAAAACGCATCACCTTTAGGATTTTAAAATTGGACTTAATTAAAAAAGGCAAACACACACAAACACAAGCGCGCACGCGCTGGATTAATGTAGGGGCGCGTGTCCGCACAATACCGCCTTTATACCGCTCGCATTCATTAACATTCCCGACCATCATAATCCAAAAAAACACACACCATAACGATAAATCAGCAACACACACTGACACTTCAGTGTGACTAAAGCGATGATCATCCGTACCTCTTCCGTCAGTCCTGCTCCTGCTCCTCCGCGTTTTTTATCCTCAGTAAATCCGTGAAACCGAGCAGGAGACCGGAGCGCGCGGAGCAACGATTAGCGCACAAAACGCACGCGAGCTTCACATGCTGGAAACTGCGCACAAGCGATGTGCAGGAGAGGAGGAGCAGGAGGGGCACGCGCAGAGCTTACGCAAACTGCGTAACGCAGCGCACGCACACAAACACACAGACAGAAAGCATCTCTCCCGGTGTTGCAGGTTGTTGTAGGTTTAGATTGGAAATTAAACCTGTATGTTCAGGCTGATTTATATTTTTGCGTCGAAGGGTGAGGGTGCGGCGTCGATGGTCGCATAGGGTTAAGCATTTATACTTGTATGTAAGGTGCGCGTCTCCTCTGGAAGGCGCTGTCGCATAAAACACGCCAAAATTTACAGCTTTAACTCACAGAAGAAGCACCATGCGACTTCTGTCTTTCGCTGTAAATATAATAAACAGAAAACATGAACAAAATTTTATTTTGAAACAAATTTACTGGGGGAAAAGAAACCCCTCTTGATTAATTATAAACCAGGAGAATTTGCGCTGAAAACATTTCTGAAGTGTTTTTACCTCTTTTATATTCAGTACTAGCGGCCCGAAGTGCTTTCAGGGTTAGTGCACAAATTTTAACAATTAACATTTTAACAATTAACATTTTAACATCAAATTTAAGACTTTTTAAGACAACAGAGAGAAAAAATAATATTTTTAGCACAAAAACAACAAAAATTCAATTAGAGAAGAACTTTTTTATTCATACGCCTGGGTGTGTGTTTATGTGCACATGAGTGTGCAAGAGAGAAAAAGAGAAAAAACAGAAACCAGTACTAATATAATTTATTTCTCTTTTATTAAAATGTATTTCTCTTTTATAAAGTTTATAACAGGCTAAATGAGCTCAAGCGGTTGTCATGGCAAGGATAAAGAGGGCAAGCATGCTCACAGGCTGTATGCAATGCTAACAAGTGGACTGATCACAGTTGCAGTGGTCTGCGCCGTGACAGCATCCAAATATTCCAGTTTAACAAAATATTCTATGCCTGAGAACCCTCCAGATCTGTTTCTTTACCTAGTAGAAAGCTATTAAAAGGCTTGGCTAAACAGATACATTTTCAGCATAGATTTAAACACTGACACAAATTGATGAGCAGCAGCAATTGCTAAGGTCATGGCTGATGTCATTTATTCTTGGCATGATGTAGACACACACCTGAGTGCTCCACAACAGCAAAGTGACAAAAGTTATGCTTATAGAGGTATAACTATAATCCTTGACTCATGTTCAAGTCTGGTCCAAATATGGCACAGAATCAGTCAGACAAACATTGGCCCAGCTCTGCACCTTAAACCTCTACTAATCCTAGATAGATGTGGCCCAGATCCTGTAGCTTTATTTGCATATGAGTGCTAATATATGCTATATTTTAACATATTTGTTCTCCCAAATACCATGGCACTGACCCATTCTCTATTTCTCTGTAGTTCCCACATCAGGAAGTTCTTTTCTATGAAAGAAAATCTTCTGCATCTTCTGCATAGTTGGTTCTAGTTTTCTGCCATGGATTGATAGCAAAGGCTGTCTATTAGAGTGATACAGATGAAACACATACACATCTTGATCCAAGATGGCGCTGCAGATGGCAGCCTTGGTACCGCCCTCCCTAGTGCTTTCTCTGTTTTTCTTTATTCAGTTATCAGCTGTGAAACTTGTGAAACTTTTTCATGATCTTTCACTCAAATGGAGTACCTTACAGAACTTCTAGTTGGAGGAGCAGCCACTCTATACGGATTTAACAGGAGACGCCGATGAGGGAAGCGAGCTGGAGTGCTTGTTAAACTGTGCCAGTGGGGATTTCGGACTGCGCTCCCTTCAATACACCTGTCAAACATCTGCTCTTTGGCCAACAAGATGGACGAACTCCTGCTATTCAACAGAACAAACTCTGACTTTTCCAAATCTGCCGCCTTGTGCTTCACCGAAACCTGGCTTGGTGAGCATATCCCTGATAGCTCATTATAACTGTCAAGCTTCCAACTTCTCCATGCGGACCATGTCACAGAGCTCACGAGGAAAATGAAAGGAGGCGGAATCTGTTTCTATATAAATGAAGGTTGGTGTACGGATGTCACAGTGCTAAACAAAACATGCAGCCCTCACTTAGAAACCATTTTCATTGACTGTAAACCGTTCTATTCACCACAGGAGTTTTCCTTGTTTATTCTGGTCGGTGTTTACATCCCACCACAGGCCTGTGTTAGTGAAGCATTACAACACCTGACTGACCAGATAAATAACATGGAGTACAAACACCCTTACTCCCTGCTCATTGTTCTTGGTGATTTTAACAGAGCAAACCTCAGCCAAGAACTGCCAAAATACAGACAGCACATTATGTGTCCTACCAGGGACAAAAACAAACTGGACCACTGCTACACCACATTAAAGGATGCCTATCACTCTGTCCCTTGTGCTGCCCTGGGACTCTCTGTGCTCTCTGATCACTGTCTGGTTCATATTCTCCCGACTTACAGGCAGAACCTAAGATCTGTAAAGCCCGTGGTCAAAACAGTGAAGAGATGGAACAGTGAGGCAAAGCTGGAACTGCAAGCCTGCTTTGACTGTACTGATTGGAGTGTTTTTGAAACTTCAGCGACAGACTTGGACAATCTCACTGACACTGACATCCTACATCAGCTTTAGTGAGGATATAAGATAAGATAAGATAAGATAAATCTTTATTAGTCCCACAAATTTGCATTGTCATGGCAGAAAGTGGACAGAAACAAAGAGCAGCAAAATATTAAAAACAATGGAATAAAATAAAATGTAATAAAAATACAAATGTACACTATACAATCTAAAATATAGAAATAGTATACAAAAGTATACCCAAATCTCTCCATCCCACATTGTGGGTGCAGCAGCCTGCCTCTGAAGGAGCTGCTCAGTGCTGTCAGAGTCTCCTGCATTGGGTGGGTGATGTTATCCAACAGGGACGACAGCTTAGCCACCATTCTCCTGTCACTCACTGACTCTACTGGGTCCAGATGGCATCCAAGAACAGAACTGGCCCTCCGGATCAGCCTTTTCAGTCTCTTCCTGTCCCCAGCAGAGATGCCACTGCCCCAGCAGACCACACTGCAAAAAATGTCTGATGCCACTACAGAGTCATAAAAGGTCTTCAAGTTTGGGCCCTTCACTCCAAAAGACCTGAGCCTCTGCAGCAGATACATCCTGCTCTGTCCTTTTTTGTAGAGTGTGTTTGTGTTATGAGTCCAGTCCAGTTTATTGTTCAGATGAACACAAAGGTACCTGAAGTTCTCCTCAGCCTCAATGTCCATGCCTTGGATGTTCAGTGGTTGAAGTGGAGGATGTTTGTGCCTGCAGAAATCGACCACCAGATCCTTGTTTTTTCCAGTGTTTATCTGGAGGTAGTTCTGCTGGCACCAGTCCACAGAGTCCCGGCTCAGTTTTCTATACTCCCTGTCATCCCCATCAGTGATGAGGCTGACTATTGCAGAGTCATCAGAGAACTTCTGCAGGAAGCAGTTTGTGGTGTTGTGAGAGAAGTCTGCAGTGTAGGTGGTGAAGAAGAACGGTTACAGAACTGTTCCTTGTGGGGCCCCAGTACTGCAGACAACCCTATCTGACACACAGCCTTGGGTTCTCACATATTGTGATTGGTTGGTGAGATAGTCCAGTATCCATGTGGTGAGGTGATGGTACACACCTGTGTGCTCCGGCTTCTCCCTCAGGATAGTGGGTAGTATGGTGTTGAAAGCACTGGAGAAATCAAAGAACATGATTTTCACAGTGCTCCCAGCAGTCTCCAGGTGAGAGAGGGAATGATATAGGAGGTGGATGAGGATGTGGAGTCTTTGACACTGGTACCACACAAAAGGTTTTCCAGAGCTGTGGTACTCTCCCCAGCTTCAGGCTCAGGCTGAAGATGTGCTCCATCACCTAGTTGATCCGCACAGGCTTTAACAACCCTTGAGCTGATGCCATCTCTTCCCGCTGGCTTCCTGGCTTTGATCCTCCTCAGTTCCTTCCTAACCTGGATGGTTGAAAGAGACAAGCTGGAGCCGTGTGCCGAATGCTGTGGTTGGGGGGGGGCAATGAGCAGGGGGTGTGGAGGAGATGTGAAGTGTCCGAGGTGTCTGAGGTGGGGCAGAGGTGGGGGTGGGTGTGTCTGCAGCAGATGTTAAAGATTGCCTACAGGATGAATCAAACCTGTTGAAGAAGTGATTCAGTTCATTTGACCACCTCACATCCCCCACCGGCAGAGTGTTTTGTTCTTTGTGGCATGAGATGGTTCTAAGGCCTCTCCAGACTTCTCTAGCATTGTTCTGCTGAAGCTGGTTTTCCATCTTCCAAGGTTTGTTGTTAGGGAAACAACGCACAGTCATGGTGTGTACGGTGTTATCCACACAGAAATTAATATAGTCCAAAATGCACGTGACAAGGCTGTCGATGTCCTCTCCATGGTCATCACAAAGCACGTCCCACATAGTAGACTCAAAACAGTCCTTTAGAGCCTCCTGGCTCTCCGACCATCTATGCACTGTGCGGGTGACTGGTGGCTCCCTGCACACTAAGGGCTCATACACAGGAGCAAATTACACCAGGTTGTGATCTGATCTTCCCAGGGGAGGAAGAGGTGATGAACTGTATGCCTCTTTTGTGTTAGAATACAGTAAGTCCAGTGTATAATTATCTCTGGTAGGGCAAGTCACATACTGGGTGAAAGTGGGCAGTGTGGAGTCCAGAGATGTATAGTTGAAATCACCCGATATTATGAACATGGGCTGTTAATGCTGTGTTTGCAGTCTGCTGACCACAGAGTGGAGAGAGTCACAGGCCGCCGCCGCACTAGCCGAGGGGGGGGGTGTTGGGGGGGGGGGGGGGCTCATACGCCGTTATCGCAAAAACA
>JAQQZX010000033.1:29716139-29731025 GCA_030068355.1 Notoglanidium maculatum | reverse complement strand
TGACTTTCATTGGTTAAATTTCATAGAATTTTTATTTATTATTACTTTTGTCAGATTAAAGTTATTTCTGTGACCATCGTGAATTTTTCTTTCATTGCCTGAAGGGTACCAACAATTTTGTCCACGTGTGTATGTAGCACCTTGGTCCTGGAGAAACATTGTCTCATTTCACTATGTACTGTATCACATGTATATGGTTGAAATGACAATAAAGTAACTTGAACTTAGAACATGGTATCTTTGGTAGCAACTCACCTTATTTTTAACATTGTGATGCAAATCAATTCAATTTTATTTGTATAGCACTTTAAACAATGGACATTGTCACAAACATATTCACAAAAATATATAAATTATGGTTATAAACTTATCAGTCAATACATTTATCCTTATTTATTTATTTATTTATTTATTTATATCTGTAAAATCCTCCTCCCACCTCCCCTATGTGGGGGGTGGTGTGTGTATAAGTCTTACTCAACCTCGTCCTCAACCAACAGAACAGGAAGTGGTGTTTCCACAGGAGCTCTGTGCTTTACCTGTAGCAGTGTTACTTTAGTCTGTAGTTTGGTATGTTATCAGTGTTATAATGGGAGTAATTTCTTGGGAAACATCTGCAACACAAATGAATGATTATATAAATAAAAGAGTATCATGCAGTGATATTTTTACATTATTTAAATCCAATTACCTTCCAGCACAAAACAGGCAACTTCAACCTAACTCTGAAAACATTTGTCTCAATCAGTGATTTCCATCTTTGAAAAGCCACACCGTTTTGTTTATCCATGTTTTCATTCATTGAACTGTCCCAATTTCCCTCATTTTGCTTCATGCTTTCATTTCTTTGAAGAGGATTCATGCTCCTTTCTGTTTCTTGTATTAAATAATAAGTCTGATTCTTATTTGCTGATTCAGCAAACATTGATTCCTTTCCTTTCTTTTCATCTTTCTTCTGGCTTTACACTTCTACTTGTGGAAACACAAGAAACACAGAAGACGCTCTCTAGAGGTTTGCCCATTATGGACTAATGTAGCAACATGACAGTGCAACATGGTGGCCTCCATTAGATGTCCGTTCAGCATAAAATCACGCAGAAACAAGGCTCAGATTTTAACTAGCACAGAAAGTGAAACCAAACATGGGAATGACAACAGAACATAACTGGCCACATTAACAGGTGTGGAACAACTGTCGATGTCCATTCAGCATGCAATCCATAAATTCACAATATATGTTTCAAACTAAACATTCTATGTATATCCAATGCTGTGCAACCAAAACATGTGCAAGCAAGTCTTTAAAATAGTTCCTGGATAATGAGCTACAATCATCTGTGCCTCGAATCAGCTGAGGCTCCTCAAGCTGATGATGTGGTACAGCAGTGCGGCTTGGGAACTGAAGTCTATTGCTGTGGTGCCGCCCCCATGAAACCCGAAATGTGCATTGAAGTGCTGTGACCTGCAACAAATGCGCAACTCTCATCATAAGGGGGATTATCTGACACAGTTACAGTCACAGAAGATAATTGGTATTTTCACAAGACATATGAACATGTTCAAAATAACTCTTTAGAGTTTACATATTTTTAATAGATTTTTAATGCATATAAACCTAACACATACAAACCTACACATTTTAGCTGTTAAAAACTGTTTTTAAAAAAAAGTCTGGAATCAGAGCGAGCATCAAGATGATGAAATTTTCCCAAATTTCAGGCCGTGCTTACAGCCACCTAAGAGGGGAACCCATATTCTTCTGTTTGAAGAGAGAGAACACATAAAATTATATATGCTCTTGTCCTGTAATGGTTTAAAAAAGAATATCTTCACCCTTCTGTGAACACTGTGCTGAAACACTAATCAAGACAATCCCTAAAACCACCTAATCAAACACTTCTCAACATTCACCTGGAGGACCCAAGCCCCTCCCGACACCCACATGGAATAATCAGGATCCTTCCCAACACTCAGCTTGACTAATGAAGACCCTTCACAACACCCACAGGGGTTAATCACAACTCTCCCTAACATCTACATGGACTAATCAAATCCATCCCAACACCCCCATGGACTAATTTGACCCTTCCAAACCCCCATGTGAACTAAGATCCTTCCCAACACCCCCATGGACTAATCTGACCCTTCCCAACACCAACATGGACTAATCAGACCTCTCCCAACACACACATGGACTAATCAGATCTCTCTCAATGCACATGTGGACTAATCAGACCCTTCCCCAACACCCACATGGACTAATAAAACCTTTCCCAACACCCTCAGAGACTAATTACAACACTCACATGGACTAAAAACACTCTTCTCAACACCTATGAGGACTAATCAGACCCTTCCCAACACCACCCAAATACTCTTCCCAGCACTCAGGTGCACTAAACAATACTCTTCCCAACACCCAAATGCAGTGATCAGACCCTAACCAACACCTACATGTATTAAACAATACCTTTCCCAATACCCACATGAACTAATCAAGACCATATCAACACCAACCTGGACTAATCAAACCCTTCCCAACACTCACATGGACAAAAAAAACCTCCACACATACACTGACTAAACAATACCCTTTCCATGCTTGATGTATATGAGCTAGTGTATGACATGACAAATTCCCACCAACTCTGACACCCCCCACCCCACTATGAAAACATCACATATGATTTGTGTGATCATATGACTTGTGTATGAAAAATCTATATTATTATATTACTTATTACTTATCGCATAAATAATTTTTATAAGTAAGTAATTTGCAGGTTTGGCATATTATATAAGGTTATTATATATTCTTATATATTATAAGGTGATTATATAAGGAATATGTGATCACCTGTGAAAAATATGTGAAGGTGAATTTCACCATGTTATGTCATGAACTTACAAAGTAAGCATGTGACACCATGTGGGCAATAGATATGTTACAGGTAAACATGTATATATGAAAATAAATGAATTTCAAAATAAAATCAAGTGAAAAAATAAAACCATGTTCTACATGTGAAAATTAATTAATCATACATTTAAACCATGTGAAGTAAAAATACATGATATGTCCATGAAAAGTCTACATGGGAAACGTAAAGTCACATGGTTAGTCACATGGTTAGTCATGTGGTTATGTGAAGTCAATGTTATTTTTCTTTAAGGACCATCCCTCTGTAGCAGTACTGAAAATCAGAGCAGCCCAGGAGCATCACTATCCTACACACTATATTAACTACAGTGTGAATTTTATTATTTGACCAGTTCCAACTCTGCAACTGTTCCTACTTAAGAATTTGGAAATTTGGGGGGTGGAGACTAATACTGGACAAAAACAGAACACAGACATATGGAGTATAATTATCATTTATTCAAACATCTTAATCGTTATTCTCAGATCATCACCATCATAAACATCATCTATACATAGCAACAGAAATACCTGATAAATCTATAGAGCTCTGCATAAATATTTGTAATATATTTATAATTTAATATTCAAGTGCTTAATAATTTCATAGATTTTTACTGTCCTAAAATAATGTTTTTTTTTTTCTTTTTAAATAAAATTAAGCGAACTTATCATCTTTGCAATAACCTCTCACACAAACACATTTGTGCATGTTGTACAAAGAGCAGATGAAGAGAACCTATACCCAAAAAAATTTATGGCATTCTGTGATCTGGAAGACCAATTATCCTTAAAGTGTGAAAATTCGTTATGTACTTAGCTGTTAAATGCTTATTCTTATTCTTATTCCCACTTAATTATAATCATTATTGTGAGTAGAAACAAAAATTGTAAAGCTAATGTTCATCATAACCATCATCATCAGAACACTGGTAATGATGAGTATGACATGAACATTACCTGTACACAGGTTTACAACAATAAAGATCATTGCATTGTATTTCTACAGTAAACTTTACATCACCATAGCTTAGAGAAATGCTGCCATCACTGTGAGTAAATAAAATCAAACCAGGATTTTAGGAACAAGGAAGCAAACTTGCATTTTTATCCTCCGTCAAGGCTGAAGGCGCTCTTAGGTGTTGAGTCTCTCAGGTGGATTTAAACACAGGAGCAGCTTAGCACAGATTTTAAGACATTTTTATATTAAGTGGTTGTTTTGCTGTTATTGAATGTTGTCCGAGTTTTTATGTTCATCAGCAAAGATAAGTGATTTGTTTGAGAGCCCTATTCTCTGTGCAATGTAAACCCTTCAGCTCTGAGTTCCTTCATCTCGCAGTCGTTCATTCGGTCCCTCTGAGGAAACAGTGGAGACAGAAAATGGAGATGACAATCTGAAAGGAAGATTGAGGAGAAGTTACATCATCATTGTTATTAGAGATGCATAGATACCAGTTTTTTAGACCAAGTATGAATATGCAGAGCACCCAGAGCAGTATGGTCATTAAAAATAAGTGCAATGTGCCATGAACCTCAACTCACAAACAAAGTGTAGACCTGAAGCACATGTCTCAGTGCTGACAGAAATGAAGAGTTGCCTCAGATGCATTTCTCTGCACACTCACTTCACTTCTCCATGATCATAAATACCTTTGTGTGTATTGAATATCTGTGCACTCAGGTCGGCCATCCTCATGCTCTCTGTCAAACACACTGTTTACTGTAAAAGCTATAAAGGTGCTTTATCAGGTTATATATACTCTAGAAAGATGCTGTGCTTCCTCCTCTTGATATTTTCATGAAACCCAGTCTGCTTTGCTTTGATCATTAATAATGAAATATGTCCAGATTGCAACAATAGTTAAACCATATTATTATGGCATATCTTGAACAAAGGTATGAATTCATTCTCTGCATTTAACCCATCCAAGCAGTGAACATACACACAAGTGAGAAGTGAGCACACACATACCCAGAGCAGTGTTCAGCCACATGCTACAGTGCCTGGGGAGCAATTGGGGGTTAGGGCACTTTGGCTGTGGATGCAGAGGGAAGGGAAAGTGATGTTCATTCACTCCCCCACCCACACATTCAAGGAATCAAACCAGCGACCTTTCAGTCGCAAACCAACTTCTCTAACCTAATCTAAGGAAGACTGTGTACATGTTCCAGAAGCTGCATAATGTTGTAAATCTTCATGTATGCATAATACTGCAGCTTATAACATGATACAGCTTGATACAACTTTATGATTTTACAATTTTATCTATTATACAACTTTATTTGAACTCAGGTTTAAACCTCCATTTTCCTTACCTCTCAGTAAGTCTCTTCAGTGCTCGCTCAATGTTCATACGATGTCCAACACGGCTCACTCCGAGATCGAGAAAGTCCTCCTTAGTCAGTGATGGTAGGTGTGAACCATCAATCTCATTGTCCAGGAAGCGCTCTCGATGCTCTGCCAGGTTCAGGTAGGTAAGCCAATCAGCGACATCATATTTGGTCCAGTATGGGAGGGGCTTGGATGCAAAAGGTCGATTGGGCGGAGGGAGGGTAAGTGGTGGCAGGTAGCTCACACTGGATGGGGAAGAGCCACCTGATAAAAAGTGTGTAGGAGAGAGAGAGTGTGAGGCTAGCAATGGGTTTGAAATAGGTGCTGGGGAGGAAGGGGGCATAAGTGGGGGAGTTGGAGGGAAGAAATGTTCAGCAAGAGGATGGGAAGTTGATGGGGGAGTGAGGGGGGGCTGGAGATCAAAGGGAGATCCATAAAGGGAAGCAGAAGGAAAGAGAGGAAGAGAGGAAGGACGTGGTGGCCCAGGTTGTGGTCTTTCTGAACAGGAAATAAGAGGACTTGGAGCACGGCGCCGCTGAATATGAGCCTCGGAACGCCTTGATTCTGAAGCAGAAAACAAATCCAGACCTTTAGTACGATATTTAGCACGATGCTTTGGTGAAGTTGGGTATGGGGAGTAGGACAGAGAGGAAGGAGAAAGGGGGGCATGAGAGAGAGATATAGGAGAAATGGGAGGGTGGCTGTATGATGGAGGGGACAATGGAGGGTGTGCAAGTGACAAAGGAGAAAGAGGGGCATGGGGCAGACAGGGAGGGGAAAGAGGACAGTGAGAGAAGGACAGAGGAGAGGGGGATGGGGTCCAGTTGGAATAAGGAGGAGCCTGAGGGGTCAAGGTAGGGGTCAGTGCAGGGGTCAAAGGTAAAGAAGGTACAGGATTAGCAGTAATGCTAGGGGCTATTGGGTTAGGTACAATATTTGTGGTTATGGGGTTAGAAGAGAGTGTTGAGATTAACGGAGTAGGGGTTAAAGGGTTAGGAGGCAAGGTATGGGCTAAGGGATTAGGAGTAATAGTTGATGCTAAAGGGTTGGGGGTTATCGTTGGGCCTAAAGGCTTAGAACTAATTGGTGTTAAGGGGACAGGTGCCAAAGAAGGGGACACAGATCTCTGAAGTGGTTGAGAGGAAGAAAGAAGTTGTGCATGGCCTGCAGGAATTAATGAGGACAGGTCTTCTGAAAACCTGTAAGAAAGAAAGATCAGATAATCTCAGATCATTTCTAAGATGGATATAAACCCTTGACTAGCTCTGTTTATGATTTAGCTGACTACTTCAAAACTGTCTGTAGTGAAAGATCTCTGACCTTTGCATCTGCTGTGACCCTTGACCCTGCCATCCCCCGAGCTGCTGCAGCTTGTTGCTGAGTTCACTGATAATACTGGCTTTTACACTGGAAAGAGGAGAGTTCAGACGTCTGTCCATGAAAGATGATGCTTTCCCTCCTCCTTTTCCCTCCATCATTTCATCTGGCTGGTAGAATCCTGGGGCGGCACTTGTCTGTCGCCGTAGTGATGGTACTGTTCGTCCTATCGAACAGTCCTTACTGTGTAATTTAGCAGTGTTATGTAGGTGTGGTTTTGCATGTGTGGGTGGTGGAGGTTTGCTTTTGTGTGTGTGACTTTTTGCATGAGTGTCATTGTGCATTTTAAATTGATGGGTGGTGTTAGACAGACAAGAATCCAGGGACACCCTTCTTCCTTCCTTTATTCCACCACTTTCTGTGCTCACTCGTGTTTCTTGTTGCCTCCTTTCTCCACTAACACTTTCTGCATGATGGTCACTGCTGCTGTGACTGTCTGGTTCCTCAATCCCAGAATCCACCACTGCTTCGGGCCACTCAAATCCCTTTGATTCTAACTGGATCCGTTCACCTCCAACAACTGGTCGACTTGTTGAAGGGGTTGTCATAGTCACTGTTACTACAGCAGCAGTAGCTGTTGCTGCAGCAGCAGTTGTCATGGTGGCATAGGTAAGAGTAGCACTACCACGATCTTGTGGTGGGTAGAAAAGTGGAAGGGGCCTGTGCAGTGATGCAGGGTCTGAGGAAGTGTTTGGGACAGAAGGAGTGGAAGTTAGAGGGAAGATCTGAGGAGATGGAAGTGAAGGAGATAGAGCAGATTGGGTTAAATTAGCCACCTCACTATCATATGATGTCAAACTGGATGCAGCAGAGTCAGCAGCCTGGGGGGAGGCAAGTGGGAGCTGGGGGTGAATTTGTGGCATTTGGGTGGGTTGGGGTTGATTGGCAGGGGGGATTTTTGGACAGAGCTGGGGTGGTGGAAGTAGAGGAGAAGGGGGGAAGAGAAATGGATGAACAATGGCAGAGGGATGGAAGGTTGAGGAATGAATTTCAGGTAGAGACTGGGAAGTTTCTGTTGGTTCTGGTTGGTCTAGAGGGGTGTTCTGGAGCTGCTGATCATGTTGCGGTAAACTTTGACTACCATGTTCTTTTTCTTGTTGAGGATAATCCTGTTGATGGTTGTACACTGTTGCTCCTTGTACTGACCTGTCAACCCCATTAGCAAACTGTAACGGTGGTGGTAGTGGTTCTGCAAACACAAACTCATCAGCTATGTCCACTGAGGGGGCAGGGGGAGGCAAAACCATTACCCCACTTTCAGTTTCAACATCTGGATCTTCTTCTTTATTTTGATCTTTTTCTCTCTTTGTGTCTGACTTTTTGGTGGTTTCTAGGGCAGGATTAGCATAGCGAGTAGCATTAGTGCTCACTTCAGTATCCATGCGTAATAAAGGGGGTCTATACTGAGGGGGCTGTTGAGATATTTTTCCATGCCCTTCCCTCTCATGGTGATAAGTCTGATATTGATTTGTTCTTTCAGTAGTAAACTGCACCTCCTGAACATCTCTTCCCTCCCTTTCCATGCTCATTACCCCGCTACCAGACAGCTGCAACATCCGGGGGCTCTGGGGTCGACTCAAAGGAAAGTAACCTGTTGATGTAGCGCTGCTGCCACTAAGGTAGGTGCCAGCCTGTGCTTGCTGCAAGTAGGAATAAAACTGGTGCTGTGGATTATGGGTAGAGGAATGAGGGATAGGGAAAGCAGCAGCAGTGGAAAACTGGCGCCCAAAATGTCTCTCCTCCTTACGGGATCGACGGTCATCTTTAAGAGCTCGCTCCCGAGCAGCTAATGCTAGGCTTAGTGGACTTGATGGATCCAGAACTTTCCCAGTTAGTGGGTGAATAAAGGTAGTGTTGTGCTGAGAGGCGTATTGTGGAAGTCCAAAGGCAGGTGGCATGCTAGCAGCATCACTTGTGAACAAGCCCTCATCGATTGACTTGGAAGGGCGGAGCCTGGGAGCAGGCTCATTCTGAGCAGACTGGGCAGAGCCAGGTTCATCTAGGACATCTTCTTCAGAGGAATAGAAGAAGGAAGTGCTTTTTCGGCGGGAATCACGGAAACGCTCTCTTTCACGTTGAGCTGTTCCACCTACATTTGGCGGAAAGGGTGTAGGTGGAACTGGAGGCAGAGCTATGGGTGGAGCTGGGATTGATTCTGTACAGTGAGGTTCTGCATCTTCATTCTCAAGCTGTGGAGAAGGCTCTGCCTCCACACTGCTGTTCTGGCTACTACGCCCTGAACTGCTTGTGGATGGTGCCTTGACGATTATGGTTGGAATTGGAATTGAGTTTTTCTCTGATCTCCCTGCTCCTTCCTCTACCTTACGTTGCTTTAGCAATGGCCCCTTACCCCCACGGCGACCAGTTGTCTTGGCAATCACCGGAGGCATGTCAGATGGAGGTGCAGCACTGCTAGAACCACGCCTTAAGCCTTTTGCTCCTCCCCGCCTACTATGGTCAGCATCCACCTTATAGAAAACATGTATGATAATAAGTAAGGAAGAATTCAACATAGCAATAAACATTATATAAATATGTAAATGACCCTTTTACATTGTTTTTCCTTTTTGTTGCTCACCCTCCGAGTAGGTGGTGCTCTTATTTGCATCTGGCCATGATGAGTGGGGTTGTTGTGCATGAGCTCTGGCCTCCTGTGAACAGGAACTGGTGGTTCTGGTGCAGAGGTTTCAGGAGGAGGTGGGATATCATCTGGCCCTGGCACTGATAAACTACGAGATAATTTCATAGTAGGGGGATGAAGATGTCCCCTTTCCTCCTCAGTTACTCCTAAAATATGAAGAGAGAGATGAAAGAGTATGTAAAGAAGATGAATTGCACAGAAAATATAAGTTGAATGACTGAATTTTGTCTCACCAACAGATTTCTGACGAAGCATCACCCCATGCTGGGATACATGGCTTGATGAAAACTGGGCATAATTAGAACCATACCCAGACCCTGATGACATCACACCAACACCTCCTGATGGGTCAAAACTTTGCTGTTAAAAAAAACAAAAAATAGAAATATTAACATTAACATATTAAAAGTATTAACAGAAATAGTTAGGGTAAATAAGTATATATAAGACAATTTAGGGCTGAAGTATACTTCCGCGGACATGGCTTCATGCAATGCAGACACAGATGTGAGCACGGGTGTCTAAAAAATATATTAAATTTTCTGATGATGATCTCAGTGCACAAGCTGAATGCAGGTGCACTACAACTTAATTGTGATACCCCACCTGACCTACGCTGAGCGACAAAAAGTGTGGTCTGAAAGTAAGACAATCCCTTGAAAAGATAAAACAAGGACACAAAAGGCATGCATGGCAGTTTGCAACGTGGCGACCTTGAGAGAAGAAGAACTTCTTTAATGTTGATGTTGGAAGATGAAGAAGATGAAGAGGCAAAGGGAAGAAAACATTTTAAAACATTCTTCTTCTGTTTTATATACTACCCGGTCACCATCTGCATCTACTCCCACCTATTAGATCTCTATATTACTGCAGGCTCAGTTTCACACATGCTCAGTCTACAGATTGTTTGCATGATGAAATTTGGAAAACACTTTGGCCATTTGATTTTTGATTTAATATACGTCCAGTGAAAATATCCACTTCACATTTACACACACACATACACTCATACATATTTACACACTACTGAGTTTGTACTTAGATATGTACATAAATATAACCAAATATGCATTCATAAGCATAAAAAGATGTGTAAAAAATTAAATTGACAAAGTATTCAGAACTTACCATTTGTGGTAATATTAGTACTTTGTTACCTAGCTGTTGTTGGCAGTTACAAACTTTACAATTTGGTAAAACTTTTTGCAGCATTGTGGGTCAATTTTGGCACATTGCGCTTGGCAAATCATCTTCAATTCCCCATGGTCACAAGGGTTCCTCAGATTGAAATCATTCATAAATATTCAATAGCATTCAAGTCAAGGAACTTGTCTAGCAAGACCTTTTTGGCTGTATGTTTTGGCTCATTGTTTTGTTGAAGCACTCATCTTTTCCCCAGATTCAGCTTCAGGGCCAGTGAAATTAAATTCTTCTCTGATTGTCTAAGTAAATTGTTCCATTTATGTTTCCTTTGATGACATGTATTGTCATGGTTCCATCTGAATAAAATCAGCCCCACATCATGATGCTACCATCTCCATACTTCATTATGAGTATGGTGTTCTTTGGATGATTACTTTATTTTACTTTATTGTGGGAAATTGTTTTAGAATTGAGGTTAGTGATGATTAGTGATTAGAATTGAGGATTTCCTCTTAATTAATCCTCTTCTACTTAATCCTCTTCCTCTTAATTTCCTCATCAATCAAATCAAATGTCTGGGGATGATTAGCTGTTGTGCCATGAACTTTCCACCTGCATGTTATTGAACTGTACTGACAGCAATGTTTAAGGTCTTTGCTATGGCTCTGCAGCTTTTGATTGTTGTTTAATAATGTTGTACAAATTATCTCTTTATCTCTCTTAAATAATGATTTGAGCAATTTGAATGAGAAAAACCTTTGGAGCATTTATAAGTGATTTATTTTCAAGTAACCTTTACATATAGCCCTTTCTCAGCACAGCACTGAAGTCCTGGTTAATGCTTATGTTACATCCCTCATTGACTCTTGCTACAGAGTTCTGAATTATTTGGAACCGTTGAAGTAGTCTATTACGGATGCCAGACAGGATGGAATTGCAGTAATCATTACATTCTCCAAATCAACCAGCTATATAACATGTCTGCTCATCCAGCTTCACTGGCTTCCTGTTGCCTATCAAATTAAATTTTTTAATTCATCTCCTCATATTTAAGGGCCTACACAATAATGTTCCACTTACTTCACTGCCATACTGGAGAACTACATGCCTGCCCTCTTAATGCAATCCTGCTCATCAGGTCTACTCACAATACCAGATATAAGCCTCCAGGTGGAAGAGCCTTTTGTCACGTTGCCCCTAAGCTCTGGAATTCACTTCCCTGTTGCATCCAGCATTGTAAATCCATTGCAGAATTCAAAAGTACTCTAAAAACCTCTCTCTTCAGGCTGGCATATTCATTGTGACATGGTTACTTATTACATTATTTAGTTGATAATATGATTATATTGTGATTTATATTGTGATTGTTTTGTGAATTCTATTTGATTTTCTGTTGTATTTTTGAAGCAAGTTTTGGTGTCATAGAAGGTGCTTTTAAATAAAATGTATTATTGTTATATTGACTGATTGATTGATTGATTTTTGGAGGATAAAAGCTGGTTAATATATTTCCATTTGCCACAGCGTCTGGTCAGTTTTAAAACCCTTTGCCATGGTTTGGTCTCCCCTGATAGCAGAGAAACTCTGTTGATTAGTAAATTATACTTTTTTGACTCAGTTTTTGTGTTAATCCATTTGCTTTTGACCTCAAATATTGTGCTGCA
Organism: Notoglanidium maculatum; assembly: GCA_030068355.1. Taxonomy (NCBI): domain Eukaryota; kingdom Metazoa; phylum Chordata; class Actinopteri; order Siluriformes; family Auchenoglanididae; genus Notoglanidium; species Notoglanidium maculatum. The sequence continues at coordinate 29,718,948 of JAQQZX010000033.1, read as the reverse complement.
TTAACAACAATGAATTCACTTTCATAATTCTCCTCCATATCTTGTCCTTGTCAGGTGCTGTGACACCGCTGAATAAGAAGCTAAAACAGTATTTAAAAGTTTTGTAAATCTGGCATATATTTCTATTTCAGTTTGCCTTATGTAAACATTTACACGCAACTTTAATTAAAGATTGATGAATGAGGCCATTGTATGAGTTTTTATGGTTAAAAAATAAGAAAAAAAATTTGTTTCTTTTTGGTTTTAGTTGTATGAACAATTATGTGCAAAGGTAATTTTGTACAGAGATTTTGTAATAAACATTTCCCCGATTTAGTCATCCCCGATGTAAACAGATGAAGAGACTCAAAGACAGAAAGAGACAGCAAGAGAAAGGGATAGTAATGTAGAGAGAGACAGATTTGGTAGTAACTATAGCAACAAGAGGCATGTGCCAGTATCAAATGCCTCCTTCTGGACTTTAGTCTCAGGAGCATCAACACTACATAATCGCCTCATCTTGAACATGGTGAAATGTGGAATTTTGAAGCATTCATTATAACAGCACTGTATGAAATTGCATAGCAATCCAGGGATTCTGTGGCATTAATGTAAGGAGGAAACAGGGAGGGCATAGCGTAACTATGGGAGAAGTGGCATTACCTCATTAGCATAGAAGCCCTTGTTCCGTTCCTTCCTCCCTCCATGGCCTCCATGTCCTTTGTGTCCCTGAGAGTCAGAAGTGCTGATTGTCTGCTGAGCAGCAGCTAATATCTCATCCAGCTTATCTAACACACAGTAGTAACATATTTTTAATTAACATTATTTTCTCAGATTAAAATAACATTCCTAAAAAAGCAGAAAAAACAGACTTACTAAGGGCCATTTGGTAAACACTCCTCTTCTTATCAGGAGCCTGAGAAGTCTCTGACTGATCTATGAACAGAATAAAAACACACTTTTTACACACACGTGTACACACCTGCGCACACACGTGTGCACACACACACACACACACACATTTGTATTCTATTTAATTTATTGAGTTCACTGCAGTGTTCAATGCTGGGCCTCTTCAGGGAATTCTACTACACCAAAACCTCAAGATCCATGATGAGTATCACAAACCATCACCATGCTAAGAGCATGCAAGGTGGTGTGGGATATACAGCCAAAGGGCAATTAACACTTCCATTTGCCCCCTCTATGAGCACAGTTAGGGCAAAATCAAAATAAAGCAAAAGTCAGAGTCTACAAAACTGCTGAGGTGATAAGCAGCAGCTTTCCAGTAAGCTCGCCTTCAGCACTAACTTTAAAAGCTCCATGCTTCTCCCATCTTCTCCCAAATCTATGTCATGAGCTTTCAGTGTCCCTAATGCAGATAGAGAATGTGTCTAGTCTTGATGTGATAAAATGGTGACTTAGTGGTTAAGACTCTGGGCTATTTCTCAGAAAGTTGTGAGTTCAAATCCCATCACCATCAAGCTGCCATTGTTGGGTCCTTGTTCAAGACCCTTAACCCTCAAATACTCAGGTGTATCCTGTTTCAACTGTATTGCTTTAAATAAAAGAGATACTAGAACCTGTCAGACATCTACTTTAGTGTGAATGATGAGCATAAGCCTGACATTCTTGTCTGTTTGAGGAACAATGGCAGCAGTCCAGTTTTTGAAATAGAGGCATATTCCAGGAGCTTATAGATGCTCTCACTCTTCAGCACCAGGAGTGATGATCACATCCACCTCAGTCCAAACAATTTTGGATGCCCACAGAAAAGGGAGGTATGGAAGATGCTGGAACTAGGAGTCATGAAAGATTCCATCATTCCATGGTCCAGTCCTGAAGATTTACAAGACTCTGAGGTTGTAGGAGGCCCCTGGGGAAAAAAATTGAGGATTTTCCCTGAATGACCACATGACATGTTTCTTGTGTTGGTTGGTCATTACCAGTACATGGTATGTCATGTCACCTCTTTAGCATGTCGCTACACCATCACATTCTGTATTTATACCATGCTGTCTCAGAAAGTGTTAATGTATGTGAAGCAGATTTGGAGAAAGTGAAGTCTTTACCTGCTACTTTATTGGCTAGATAGATCTAGCTAGTTTAAATGTTGTATCGGAATTTAATTTTACAATTACACTAACCTAGTTTCTTCTTCCATGGTGAAGCTGCAAAAACAAGAAAAAAACAATCATGATTACACCAGTCCACCCACAGCCCACACAGATATTATTTGGCTCATTGCTGCAAGATAAAGAGCAAATACACTGAATTTCTCTTTTGTTTGTTATCTTATCCCATGTTTCTGCCTGTATACATATTTTCAATTGCATAATCCAGGAACAGTTTGAATCAGAACCTTCTGAACTGAGAGTCTTTTATTAAAGCCTCACTGATTGAATAACCTTCCCACATTTCAAAAACCAATATTTAGCATGAATATAAGAAATAGGCAGTTCTAACTGATCTTTCCTTTACCAGTTATTATTATCTGTGAACTTGATTATCTTGTTATTATTATCTTGTTCTGTATTAATTGTTGATTGTACTGTATTTGATGTGAGTACATTTGCAGGTCTGTATGTTTACACACTTTGTCTATTTGTCTGTTATATGTTCTGATTATCCATCCATCCATTATCTATACCTCTTTATCCATCTGGGTCACGGGGAAGCTGAAGCCAATCCCAGCAGGCGGGGTACACCCTGGGCAGGTTGCCAGTCCACCACAGGGCCAACACAGACTAAATAACCACACACGTTCGCATTCACACCTATGGGCAATTTAGAGTAGCCAGTTGACCTAATCTGCATGTCTTTGGACTGT
>JAQQZX010000033.1:29645802-29658178 GCA_030068355.1 Notoglanidium maculatum | reverse complement strand
AAATACACAGTCCTGAAAAAGGGACGTTTCTTTTTTTGCTGAGTATATATATATATATATATATATATATATATATACACACACACTCACAACCCCACCCCACAGTCCACGAAGTATACACTTTTAGTTACCAATTGTTACCAAGCTCTTGTATTTTGTGATTCTGACATTCTGGTTTTAAGCTTTTTTTTATGCTTACCTTGCCTGGTTTATGCTTCTTTGCAACTGCATGAGCATTGTCTGTTTCTTGTTCCTGATATTTATTCTCACCATTTGGATCTGATTGGCATTAGGCTTCGGCAGCCCAGGGCCACCTTGTTGGAGAACAACAGCAGCAGATAGCCATGAATCACTCTGACTTCTGCACAAACTTCTTTGGTGGCCACAGTCTCCATCAGCTTCTCCACTCAATGAATGCCCAGGCAAGTATGCAGGTGATCCCAACAAGTGAAGGTTTCATGCTAAATGGTTAATTACACTTTTCAAGCCAAGAAGGGGTTTGCGAGCTAAAATCGCTCAATTCATCAACCTGTTAAGCCATAAAACATAGATATAAATATTCCTATGAATGCTTCCTTCAGCTATTCCAAAGGGTGTTTAACCATTCTTCTGAGAGCAAGAAGATTGGAAAGAGACTTCTCACCCTCAAGTAGGGCAACCTAAGTATCGTGACTTGAAGGAATTCTTCAAAACCAAATCTGTGACCAAAACCAAAACTGTGCCATTTAGCTCATGGCAGATGCCATGGGATCTATGACCTTGTACTTCCAAGGAGACCCAGGCCATGGATGAATACATTGAGGAGGCCATGAAACAGGGGTACATTCACCCCTCAACAACGCCAGTATCCGCAGGCTTCTTTTTTTGTGTGGAAAATATAGGCAGTGGACTGCAGCCTTGAATTGATTATCAAGTTACTGTAAAGTATCTCAATCTGTTGCCAATAGTCCCCTCAGCTTTGGAGCAGCTATGAGTGGCCAAAATCTTCTATAAGTTGGACCAATACAGTAACTTGGTGCATATTCACAGGGTTGAAAAATGGAAGATCCTTTCAGCCCACTTCTGGCCACTTTGACTAGTGTGTGATGCCATATGGGCTATTTTCAGAAAGAGAAGTCTTCCAAAATCTCATCAATTATGTCCTTCAGGACATGCTGGGCAAATTACTCATTACCTACATTGATGACATCTTGATCTACTCCCCAAGTAAAGAAACACACCACCACCATGTTAGGGAGGCTCTTGCTCAGATTTTGGAAAACCAGTTTTGTGTTAAGGGGGAATTGTGAATTTCATGTGTCTTATTCATGTATCTTATTCCTAGGGTATCATAAGCCTAGAAAGTGTGTTCATGGACCAAGACAAGGTCATGGCCATCACTAACTGACTCATTCCCTCTACTGTTAAGGAGCTACGAAGATTCCTTGGGTTTGATAACTTCTATAGGGGGTTCATCAAGGGATTTAGCACCATTGCCTCACCCCTAAGCTCCCTGCTTAAAAAAGTGTCCAAAAAGCTGAAGATAAACCCCTCAGCAAACCAAACATTTGAGTGCCTCAAGGAGGCCTTCACCTCAACCCCCATATGTAAACATCCTAATCACTCCATGACTTTCATCGTGGAGGTGGATGCATTTGAAACAGCTTGTCACATGGTTCCAATTTATCATCTCTTACCATGAGCACCCTGACTTGGGACCCTGCTACTGGACACCCCAGCACACCAGGGCAAATACTTGTGGCCTATACATTCCAAGACATCTGTAAGTTCTTCTAATCTTTTTCCTCATGTCCAGAGGCCAAAGTCCCCTGAACCCTGGCCAATGGCAAGCTAGTCCTCTTATCATGCCACAATAACCATGGTCACACACTGCCTTCCCGTGTCTTAGAACAATACCCTAATCTTGGTAATAGTAGACTATTTCTCCATCTCCCTTTGTCTGATCTCCCTCCTTGAACTGCCTTCTGCTTTCAAAACAGCAGAGCTCATCTTCAACTAAGTGTTTTGGTACTTTGTCATACCAGAGGACTTTGTGAGTGACCGCAGAGTCCAATTAATATCCTGAGTATATGAATATACCCGAGTATGAATCCTGAGTATGAATATACCCGAGGTGTATTCATGGAAATGTTGTGGGTCTCCATTAGCCTGACTTCTGGGTAATACCCCAAGCCAACAGCCAAGTGGAGAGAGCGAACCAGAAGATCAGCCAATTCCTGGGAACATTCTGTGCAAGCAACCAGGATAACTGGGCCTAATTTGTTCCATGGGCAGAGTATGCCTAAAACACTCTCCAGCACTCTGCTACTAAGCTCACCCCATTCCAGTGTATCCTCGGCTATCAGCCCCCTCTGTTCCTGTGGAACACCAACCAAACCAACTCACCTGCAGTAGACAACTGGTTCAGGTGGAGTGAGCAGGTGTGGGAAATGGCACACCAGCAGCTTGAAAGCACTGCCCAAGTAAATAGGGAATTTATTGATCGATGCTGGGGGAGACTCATCAATATGTACTGGGTGATCGGGTGTGGCTGTTGCATTACCAAGCCTTTGTATTTTTGATTCTCACATTCTGGTTTTGATCCTGTTTCTGGTTTTACTAGTGTTTTTTTATTCTTTCCTTGCCTAGTTTATGCTGTTTGCCAATTACCTCACCATTGGCAGTTTTTGTTCCTGAATTTGCCTCATGATTTGGATGTGTTTGCAAGCTTTTTGAATACAGCTTTGTGTACCTGCACTAGCGTCTGTCCCTGCCACCTTACATAAATTAATACAGAGCCATGTACAATAGTATGCAATTAGCATTGATTACTAATTAATTGGTGAATAACTCACATAAAGAGACAGTAATTAATAAAATTTAAAAAAAATGAAATAAAGCAGCAAACTATACTAAACTGTAAACATGTAAACTTTACATGAATGTAAAGTCCTGATGATGATTATTAAAACTGACTAAACTCTATAAAACTCATTCAGTTCAGTTTTATTTGTATAGCACTTTAAACAGTTAATGTTGTCAAAAAGCAGCTTTATATATATACACACACAACTCTAATTCCAGAAAAGTTGGGACATTCTTTAAAATAAAAACTAAAAGACTTTGAAATCACATGAGCCAATATTTTATTCACAACAGGACATAGATAAAATAAATGTTCAAACTGGAAATTGTACACCTTTATCCACTAAATGAGCACATTTCAAATTTGATGCCTGCTACAGGCATCAAAAAAGTTGGCACGGGCAACAAATGGCTGAAAAAGCAAGAAAATTTAAAAAGATTCAGCTGGAAGAACAGCTAGCAACTAATTAAGTTAATTGATATCAGGTCTGCAACATGATTAGTTATAAAAGGGATGTGTTAGAGAGGCAGAGTCTCTCAGAAGTAAAGATGGGCAGAGGCTCTCCAATCTGTGAAAGAGTGCATAAAAAGATTGTGGAATACTTTAAAAACAATGTTCCTCAATGTCAAATTGCAAAGTCTTTGCAAATCTCATCATCTACAGTGAAGAACATAACCAAAAGATTCAGAGAAACTGGAGATATCTCTCTGGATAAGGGACAAGGCCGAAGACCTTTATTGGATGCCCGTGGTCTTCGGGCCCTCAGACGACACTGCATCACTCCTAGGCATGATTGTGTCATTGATATTACTGAATGGGACCAGGAATACTTCCAGAAACCGCTGTCGGTAAACACAATCCACCATGCCATCTGCAGATGCCAATGCTATCATGCTAAAACGAAGCCATATGTGAACATGGTCCAGAAGCCCTGTCGTGTCCTGTGGGCCAAGACTCATTTGAAATGGACTGTTTCAAAGTGGGAAAGTTCTCATGTTCTCAGCCAATGAACAAAGCACATATAACATGTCAGGGTTTTTTATTTCTTGGAAAATTGACTCTGTCTTAAACTTGTGTAATGTGAATTTTATCAGCCGACAGCAACCTTACTAGATTACATTCTTAATGTTCAAGGCATCAAAATTGATAAGAACAAGGTTGAACAGCAGTTACAACATTGCTCTATCCTTTGATCTCCTGACCCTTCACTACTGTTTCTGTCAGAAGTGGTTGCTTCAGAGCACAGAATTGGAGCAATCCTATTTCAAAATAAAACCACCACAAAAGCATAGACAATTTAATTTTAAAATAATGAGCTAATTTTGACAAAGTTGAAAATTTCAAACAGAAAAATTCAGACTATTAATTTAAACCACACAATTTGATGAAATATATGTGGATGACAATATAACTACATCATATCATCAATTAGAAGGCTTTACTCCCCTTCAAAAACTGAACTAATTTCACTAATTACCTTATCAGAATCCTCAGTCTGTATATTAGATCCTTTACCTAACCACATGGCTTCAAACAGAACCTACCAGAAGCAATCAAACTTTCATTACAAATAATCAACTCTTACCTTAGCACTGGCTATGTACATAAATCCTTTAACTTAGCAATTATCAAACCCCTGATCAAAAACCCTGACCCAGATACCAGTCAGCTGTCTAACTACAAGGCAATATCTAACCTCCCCTTTATTTCCAAGATCTTACAAAAGGCTGTATCACAGCAGTTATACTCATACCTACATAGGAATAGCATTCATTAAATCTATTAGTCAGGATTTAGACCTCACCATAGCACAGAGACAGCACTGGTTAAAGTGGTAAATGACCTACTACTGGCCTCTGATGTGGGTTGTGTCTCCTTGCTTGTCTTACTTGAACTTAATACAGATTTTGACACCATTGATCATACTATTCTCCTTGATAAACTAGAAAATGCTCTAGGAGTTAAGAGAATGGCCCAATCCTGGCTCAAGTCAGATCCCTTCACCCCTTGTCAAGCTACCCATGCTATTCCTGAGATATCAGTAATCCTAGCCCCTTCTGTTCTCTGGACCTGCCTGATCCATCCTGATGCCCTACATCTGTTTAGAGTTCACCGGAAAATCTAAAATGCTAAGAATGGCCCCATATGGGCAGCCTACAGATCTCCTTGAGATTACTGTGATTGGTACCACATAGAAACAATAAAGTTGGATGTGGTGTAGTCTTAAGACTGCAATTGCTAAGAACATCTGGCATTCCAGTCCCCATCACTAACTAACTTAAGTTTGAAATATTAGACTTAAAACTCTAATGAATTAAGAAATGCTTCTGATGCTCATAATCAAGTTCCTGTTTACACAATTGTACTTTTTGACTATATAGTATGCAATTATAGAAGAGAAATCATTTATAATCATGCCATCTGATGTCCCCCAAATGAGGATGGGTTCTTTTCGAGTCTGGTTCCTTTCAATGTTTCTTCCACAAGTCGTCTCAGCTAGTTTTTCCTCACCACGATAACCATTGGTTTCCTCAATAGGAATACATTTATAAATTTCAAATTTATATCCAGATTTCTGTAAAGCTACTTTATGACAATTGTGTCTATTGTTAGAAGTGCTACGTAAATAAAATGTAACCGAATTGAATTGAACTAGAGCCAACTGAATCTTTTCAAATTGCTGCTCATGCTGTGTCACAGAGGAAAGTAGGCATTCATCGATAAATCACAGTACAAATTTATGATGATTTAAATTGGACATAAAAATGAACCGTGATTCTTCATTTTTTGTAGCTTTTTGTTTTTTGTAGCAGAGGTAGCATACAATAGTGGGAATACATGTGGGAATACACAGCTCTACTGCCACAAAATGTAAGATCAACAGACTACTGAAAGCAAAAGAGATAAAATATTTTTTATTTAAGAAAAGGAATATTTATGCTAATAAATAAAGAATAAGAAAATAAGTGTTGCATTTTTGGTAAAAAATTTTCTTTTAATTTTCTTTTTTCCCTCAAATATATTGTGAAAAATCAAATCATGAACTCAGTATCATGAACTGAATCAAATCATGAATTGGATGAATCATTACAGGCCTACAGGAAAGCACTGGAAAGCACATTGTAAATAGTCGTTAGAAGGGAATCAACAACATTTATGTTTCTTCTGCTTTTTTTTCTTTCTTTTTTCTCTTGCTTGTGGGTAATTTATAGAAGTATCTTCTCTGTGATAATTTCTTATTGTTTCTGATAATAAGAGATTATGATATTGTGTGAGAGAGAGTATAACAGTGTGTGTGAGAGAGGTTTGTGTGTTCGGTGAATTTCCAGCCTTATATCACTGGCAGACATTTCTATTGATTGTTATATTAACTTCAGTTATTATTAGTTACAGAGATGCACTCTCTCACTGCAGGTGAGATGTGACGTCACTGAATGCACGGTCCATTGTTATAAATAGCATACAAGTCTAGTTAATCTAGTTAACACAAGTGCTCGCGCGCGCGCGCACACACACACACACACACACACACACACACACACACACACAATTTCACTGTTGTGTGTATATTTAGACAGACATAAAATACTCGCGGATGGAATGTGATCTCTCCATGAGAGAAATACAGAGAGGAATAAAGCCGTGAAGAGGAAATGGCCCGTTCCCAGTGAGCGCACGCTAATCCTGACCCGTGCCCTTGCATCTGAAATGCATTCCTAAACTAACATCAACAATACGCGCGCAATACTCAGTCTTAATGCATTTAAAAAGAAGAGAAAAAAACATTTAAATGCTGTGCTCGAGGTAACCAGAAGTTTAACGGAACATAATGCACGCCTGTGGGAGAGTGAATGTAGGCTACGTTTAAGTAAATTCTTACCGGTGGATCCTGGCGAGCACTTTGGCGGCTTCCACTTTAAACCGGTCAGGTCGGACCTCCATCCTCGCGCCCTACGGGACAGACCGGCGCGTGTTGTTGCTGCTGCTGCTGCTGCTATCACCGCTCGCGCGTTAATTCACTCCTGCTCGTGCACGCGAGCCTCTCTTCCCGGTTATCCGCTTAATCCGCACTGTTTCGCACCTGCGCAGTGAGGGCGCGCGATACCGGGAACATACAGTATACTTACATAGCACATAGGTGTGGGTGTGTGTGTGTGTTACTATTTCTACTGATTTTTTTTACTTCGTATTTTTAAATTAGAATAAAATCGGTACAAAAAAAAATTCTGTTTTTTTCTTGCCCTCCTTCCAGACATCCAGACATCCACCCTGCATTAATTAAACATGAAACAATGGATTTTTATTCTACACTCACACACAAGAGAACCTTCTGCTTACTAATAAATCCTCTAATAATCATATATAATCTAATAATCTTTCCTCTAATGAATAAATCTTTCTCCACGTAAATATTATTTTAATATAATAATTTTTAATAGGTGGAGTGTGGTGGAGGATGTGGTGAAAGTGTGTCCAAATTACTTACACAAATTAAATGGTCATCTTAAGTCCCAGTCCTAACCACGTGATTATGGCATACCATGAACCAAGGTGTGAATTATTCCTCTGCATTTAATCCATCCAAGCAGTGAACACGCCGACACACAAAGTGATCACACAGCAGTGAGCAGCTCCATGCTGTAGCACCCCGGGAGCAGTTGGGGGTTAGGTGCCTTGCTCAAGACATTCGTCCGGCCACTCCAGCGACTTAAACCAGTGACCTTTCGGTTCCCAACCCGCTTTTCTAACCTTTAGGCCATGGCTACCCCAGCCCGTTAAAATATTGACCTTACTGTGATCTTGACTCTTGTCATTACTTATTACTGTATTAGTATACAACTAATGTAAACAGAGTGCAGACCTGCAGGGAAACCATGTGAAGAATCATCAGCAGGAATTTATTAAAGAATAAAACCACACAATACAGATCACACGCACACACACACACACAGTTAACAGAATGACTGAAATAAGAATATTCTAAACTGGAAAGAGATCAGATAGTTTAATAGGCCTTTACTACTCATCTGATTGGTCAAGCTCTGTGATTGACAGACAGCCATTACTACATTCTACTCTGACTGGTTGAGCTCTGAGGAATGAGGCACGTGTCAGAGGAAGTTCTTCTGCAGCTCCTGGGCGGAGATTGTTCTGAGAGGGGTAGGGCGAGGTGGGCGAGGTGGTGGAAAAGGTGATGCGAGAGGAGGAGGAGAAAGAGATGGAGGAAGAGTGATGATGGAGGGAGTGTCAGAGAGAGAACCGTAACTCACTTCTCGTCCTCCTCTCCTCATACCTCGCACTATCCATCCCTCCATTCGGCCACAACTATGAAAAGCAGGAGGGGACCTTCCACTCATATCCATAGAAGAGTCTGGGAGAAAGAAAGAGAAAGAGAGTGAGTGAGTGAGTGAGAGAGAGCGAGAGAGAGAATCCAAGAAACCTGTCAGTCCAGTGTTGGGTGTGTCTGCTGTAGCTACTGTATGTGTGTGTTTGTCTGACTCCTGTGGCTGTGTGTGTGTTTACCTGTCTCCTATAGCTGTGTCTGTGTTTGTCTGTCTCCTGTAGCTGTTTGTGTTTACCTGTCTCCTATAACTCTGTGTGTTTACCTGTCTCCTGTAGTTTTGTGTTTACCTGTCTCCTGCAGCTGTGTGTGATGGTTTACTTGTCTCCTGTAGCTCTGTGTGTGTTTTTACCTGTCTCCTGCAGCTGTGTGTGATGGTTTACCTGTCTCCTGTAGCTGTGTGTGTGTGTATGGGTGTTTGGTGTAGAACTGGTTGTAGATGCAGTAGATCACTCCCATCAATGTAATGGTTCCCAATGCGGCAGCAATAAACACACCCAACCTGTTATTCACATGTACATCTGCCCCACACACACACACACACACACACACACACACACACACACACACGTTAGTGATGGAACTGTCTGAAGCTAGATAAAGTTGAATGGAGCAGGATGAAGGTGAATAAAGCTAGATGAGGTGTGGGTTAAGGTTCTAGGTGGAGGATGTGGGTAGAGGATTTGGTGGTGGTTACGGTTGGAGAGTGTGGGTGGAGTTTGTGGATGGAGAGTGTGGGTGGAGAGTTTTGGTGGAGGGTGTGAGTGGAGAGTGTGGTGGAGTTTGTGGGTGGAAAGTGTGGTGGAGGGTGTGAGTGGAGGATGTAGTGATGCTTCTGGGTGGGGTTTGTGAGTAGAGAGTGTAGTGGAGGGTGTGGGTGGTGGGCGTAGTGATGATTATGGGTGGGGTTTGTGGGTGGAAAATGTGGTGTGTGTGTGTGTGTGTGTGTGCATCTTACACGTTTGCTTGCGTGTGATGGGATCCTGCTGCTCAGGAGTGTGTTGCTCAGCATCAGCGTTCTGACCCACACAAAGTGCCACACACACACATATTCCCAGAAATGTGTGCACAAACATACCTGAGAAACAATACAAGTCTTCATTACCATAATAGTGTGTGTTATGTGTGTGTCTATCTAGTCCATTAGAAGCATTGAATCAGTACAGTGAGTCTAAACACACTGAATTAGTACAGTAAGTCTAAGTGAGCTGAATCAGTAAAGTGAGTTTGAACACCTAATCAGTACAGTGAGTTTGAAAGCATTGAACAAGTTCAGTGAATATAAACACACTGAATCAGTACAGCGAGTCTAAAAACACTGAATCACTGCAGTGAGACTGTAAGCAATACATAAAAACACCATAGTTACAAACCAAATGTGCTATAGTTGTTACAGGTTACAGAAAAGCAAGAAAAGTCAAATAAACAGCCAACACCTCACACACAGAAACATCACCAGCTCATGTGTGTGTTTACTAAACATAAAAATAATGTGCATACCTGCAGCTCAGGTGCTCCTGTGTGTTCTCTCTCAGCTTCCTGTGTTTGTGCATCATTTCTTTTCCAGGGAGGAGCATGCAGCCTAGACAACCCCATTCCCTAGACTCTCTCACTCTCTCTCACACACACACACACACACTTACATCCAATAAATGAAGCAGAAGAGCACCAAACCCCTCTCTGCATATCTTATATCATGAACTCCATCCCTGACATTTAGTCAATTTTCTCTGCACTTATTCTCTTGCATTATTGTCTCTTACATTATTTGCAAGGATTTAATGTATTTTATATTCTATTTTATGTGCTTTGTAAGGTTCCAGACAAAGCATTTTTGTTACCACTTCAGCACTGGGTTAGGTTGTTTAAAATCTTCTGCTAAATAACTAAATGTGAAAGAAATAAAATAATATTAAATGTATAAAATTAGTGCACACCAGATAGCACTTTAAAAAACCTGCACTGTGAGGCAGATTAAAACAAAAACATTATGACAATGTGAATAAATTTTGAATAAACCAAATTAATATTTATTACTGGCATATATGTACTCGTGTTAATTTGAATAATTTTGAAAAAACATTCACTTACTTTTATTAATACAATTATTTTTTTAAATAACTATTTGATAACATATTGCTAAATGAAATTACAATAGAGACTATAAACCTGTTGAGGGGTCAGGGCTTAACATGTGATGAGATAAGAGGACTGGGTCAGAGGGAGGTCAGAGATCTGAATATACAGCAGATAAAACACTAATATAAACACACCCCTGCTCAAACACCAGGTTTGAGAATTGCTGACAGATTCAAGATGATGCGATAGCTAGAGTCAGATGATGTAATTGTCAGGGTGAAAGCGAGTGAGCTACAGTTTTATATAAATATATCGTGTTGTATTCTGCACTGTTTTCTGTTTGCTGACTTTGTATCCTATATGAACCTTAATAACCTGCCTTCTGCCCTCATAGGGTTAGTGTTAGGGTTAGGGCAACTCAACATCTCGAGATGAATCTTAGCTTCCTGTGTCCACACTGTTGAACAGATAAAGGCATGTTCATCTTCACTCTCGAATGTGACCAAGGTTTAGATTAAGAAAATAAAACAGCAGGGTGTTTATTAGGGCAACTTCACTATACCACAATACAATAAGCATATCTGTTTTATATAATTTTATTTTAATACTGAGCTTAGTTACAGCTAATGACTAGTTAGATTTATTTACATTCCTCACTCAGTTCTGTAAACATTCCTGACGTTGCTGATGACTAATTAATAAAAACATAGACTGAACGTTAACACTAGTGATTAGCAGCTACAGCCGTCTCACAACCAGCTTCTGGTAATTTTTTAGCTGTAATGATGTAATGTGAACATGACACGAGTTATGTACGTCTGGCCACGCCCCTTTTTTCCCCCCACACAGGCAATGCTGTCTCCAATCGGTGACCGTTAGGGGGAGCAATAAGACAATGGCATATTACACACAATCTGACAATCATACTAAATACATAGACACAATCTACTAATATAACTAAACTAATAACACAAACTGTGAGGTACTTACAGATTAAATAAAAACATGAAACCCTTCTTAAAACAATGACAAATTTAATTTAACAGATGAAAGGCTACACAATATAACAATAATGACCTGTGCTTTTAAACAGAAATTCATCACATGATTTAAAAACATTACAGAATTACAGAACACACACACTGATTTTATAAACTGATATTAAAGAGGATCTCCAGAGGAATGAGACATATCATTAAACACACAAACGACCTAGTTATAAAACCAGCATATCAAACAAACACTGTGTAAAAGTACCAGCATATTTTTTAAATAAAATTTGACAGAAAACTTAACATTAAACAAACAAAAAAAAAAAAGGTGTAAAAAATGTGTTCGGATATAAACAATTATAAACCTGTTACACAAACCCCGCCCAGCAGTGGGAGATAAACCACTCAGCCCCAAGATAGAAACCTAAAGCAAGTCTCTCATTTACACTTCAAATAATGTTCAAAATACTGTATGTCTATGTACATGTGCATAGACATACGCACACCTCCTAAAGTATTGGAACAGCAAGACCAATCTTTTTTTTGTTGTTATACAGAAACCTTTGGGTTTGAGATCAAAAGATGAATGAGACAAATGAGAATTTCAGCTTTCATTTCCTGATATTTACATCTAGATTGTTAAATAACTTGTAGACAATAGTATCTTTGGAGGCAGACTGCCTAACCTTTAAATGGAACAGAGTCTTAAAGTACATGAAAGTGAATAACACTTAACGTTTGGTCTCTTATGCCTTGCTTTCAATATCTGTGTCAAGCTGGCAACCCACTGCAATCACCAAACTGCTGCATTCTTCTTGTGTGATGTTTTCCAGGCACAGCTGAAGGGAGAAATCCCCCAAAGAAGTCTCCTACTCCGGAAGTTAAATGCTGCTCAACCCAAATGTCTTCAGTGACACAGCAAAAATTGCCATGCCAATACTTTAAGAGGAGACTGTATATATACACACCAAGTGCGTGTGGAAAAAACATATAAAACTACCAGGAACCAGTTCGATATGTTATTCGGCACAGTAAATATAAAATAAAAAAGCAAAAGATTAAATAACCAGCAACTTTAACATTTGAGCTGACTTTTTAAATCTCTGCAACCTCCAGTTA
>JAQQZX010000033.1:29585506-29596398 GCA_030068355.1 Notoglanidium maculatum | reverse complement strand
TAGGGATATATATAGATAAATGTATAAGTTTATATTCAGAATTTATATACTTTTGTGAAGCTGCTTTGAGACAATGTATGTTGTTAAAAGCGCTATACAAATAAAATTTAATTGAATTGAACTTTACTTACTGCTTTTCCTTTACTTCTGTAACTGGTTGTTCAGCTACTGCAACAAAATAATTTCTCTCCAGGGATCAATAAATTTTTTCTGATCCTGATTTTGATATTTACATGCACAAAAACATGAGTGAAACCAGAGAAACACAGCACATATAACAGAACCACACTGAGAATTCTAGTACAAGGAGGAGGATTCTATAACACAGTGAATGTTACATAACCACACGGAGGAGAACTTTAGAAACACACTAAAAAATATAAAACAAAAAAATGAAGCTCATAGAAACATAACGAATGCTACAGAACTGCACTGAACTCTAGAAATACACTGAGTATTCAAGAATGATATGGAAGATTGTAGAAACAGAGTGAATATTACAGAACCAAAATGAGAACTTTAGAAACAAAATTTTATTTTACAGAACCATACTTATAGAAATATAGAAATTTATAGAAATATAGATACACAGTAAATTTTACAAAACCAGAATGAGAAAGGTAGAATCATCCTGAGGATTTTGAAACCACAGTAATGCTGAGGTTTGTGGTATCATGAGAAAGGTTCTCATCGCAAGTCCAGAATCATCGTTCGGCTTTTTTCTCTCTTTCACACCACTTTTTAAACTCCAAAGCACTCATCATCAAACAGCACACATACAATTGCACACGTTATTCTGTTCACACACGATTACACCCACCCCACCATCACCCTCTGTCCTTTACCTTAACCTCAATACATTAAAAGACATCTTTTCACTCTTTTAGTTTTTGGCTCAGGACCAACCAACAGGTCCAACATAGTCAAAATAGTCATGTATTCATATTGTAACAAAAGTAGGGGCTTTTGAACCCAAAAAAGCTAACTGTGAACACACAGACACACACACAGACACACACACCTGCCATGGCCATTACAGATCAGAGGGTCTTTAAAAAATCTGTGAGCGCGAGATCTGAAGCTTGAAACAAGAAACACTAAAGTGTTCATTCAGACATCAGTCCTCTCTCTTTCGCTCTCTCTCACTCACGCACACACACAAAACAATTTCACACACAGCCATACATTGTGAGTCTGTATAAAGCCCAGAAACAGCCAATTCTTTTTTCCAATCTCAGCTAAGATAGAGACAGATATAAAAAGAGAGAGACATGGAAAAGGTGAGTAGGAAGACAAAAAGGAGTTTAAAGATGGATAGAGGGTGAGTGGGTAGTGACAAAGATATGAAGTATAATATAATAGATAAACTCAGATAAAAATAAGGGAGTGAGGCAGGAAGAAAGACAGAGATGAAGGATGACTGTGTCTGGATGACTAAATAAGGAGAAATAATTCTCTGTGTATGTGTGTGTGTGTGTGATGAGATGAGGTCTGCTGCTGGCAAGTGTAAGTGTAAGGCGTAATTTACCAGAAATGAAATGCAACATTAAACTTTGTGTGTCTGTCTACGTGTGTGTGTATATGACTGTGTCTCATCCACTATCACTCTCCCAAGTACACACACTCATTCACCCATCAACTCTGTGTGTGTGTGTGTTTCTGCCTGTCTGATGCTAGTGAACTCTGATTAATAAAGTCAGACTAATGACTGGTGTCACACACCTTCCTTCATGTCTATTTCAGAGAAAGGGTGAGAGAGAGAGTGAGAGAGAAAGAGCAAGACTTGAGAGACAGAAAGGCAAGGAGCACACAGTCAGAGAGTGCCAAATAGCCTGTTGCACCTTTACTACACAACTGGAGCTATGGGGAACTTGGTGCTGGAAATGGAATTCCCATATGAAAAGATTCTGATTTCCTCTCGTTTACCAGGATCATGCTGGAGACGTTAGTAGGACTAAAGGCAGAGAATACACCTTTTCATCACCCCAGGGGTTGTTCCATAGACTCGCAGCCTGGTGCCGCTTACCCTCTGTCACTTCCCAGGACACAAGCGATGGAGTCCCTGTTGCGAACAGCATGATTTTCTTGTACAAAAGAATGATGGACACCTACACCTATGTATTGACCACAGGGGACTTAACTCTGACTGAAATTTCACTGTACACTACCCTTCTGCACTATAAATGACGAATTTCATGTTATGGTTATATGCATAACATGGAATTCCTCATTGAGTGTTTTGAAGCTGTGATGAATGAGAAATTCCATGTTATGCATATAAGCATATATGCATGACATGTAATTCCTCGTTCATCACAGCTTTAAAAACACCATGAATAGATTGTGATGCCATATGTTATGGTATGTGCCCCCTCTTCTTTCCAAGCCATTGCCAACAAAGTGGCATTGATTACATTGCTGACATCATTCATTGTGCCTCAGAGGATGCAAATAGCCATGCCTACCAAGTGGTAACAAGACATTTTCTCACATGCAGAAAGGAAAAGGAAGTCAGCAAATGGCCATAAGGATAAGGACATATACACTCATTATTCATTAATGGCTACATCTCACTGCTTAAAAGGAAACAGAAAATACATCAGGGCCATGAAGTAGAGGTGTGTGCAAGGCTCTTTTTAAAAGGACTCTTTTTTTTTTTACTTTTTTCAATGGTTAAGGCTCTAGTTTACTGATCAGAATGTTGAGAGTTCAAGCCCGAGTACCACCAAGCTGCCAATGTTGGGCCCATAAGCAAGGCACTTAACCCTCTCTGCTCTAGGGGTTCCAGATCATGGCTGACCCTGTGCTCTGACTCCAACTTCCTAAGAAGCTGGGCTATGCAAAGGAAAGAATTTCACTGTGCTATAATGTATATGTGACAAATACAAGCTTCTTCTTGCTCAAATCCCATTCCTACAGGAATTTTGATTAGTACCACTCCTTCAGTCACACTGACCAATTCTGCCTATTAACTCAAAAAGTTTGACAAAGCCCATCCATTGCCACAATTATTGTTTGCACCAGCCCGTGATATTTTCTGAAACCTAGCTGATTCCATTTGTCAAAATATAAATAAGTTACTAATTTAAGCCTCTGGGACCACGGGCAATATATATTTTTTCTTCTGCATGCTTTGTATCTAACCACCAACTGAGAGTACAAAATGTCCATTCCTATGACTTTTTTTGTTGCGTAGCATGGGATACCACTCCTGATACACACTTCTACCTTGAGGAATTGGAGCAGATACCCATTACCATTCACAGCAAAGGTGTTCATTACTGAGAAAGTACCAATAAGAATTATAATCTTAGTACTTGTGCTCTTTTGGGCATTTGGGCCAATCTTAGAATTAATACAGCACCTTCAAGTGAGCACCTTGTCATGAAAGCTTGACAGTCTTCACAAGATGCAACCAATTCCTCTAAAATGCCCCATGTCTCTGGAGGAGGAAGTTGTGATCAGATAATGCTAAAACTGCAAAGCTATGTCTTATAGCCCTATGTTACACCCCACCCTTGGGTGGCCTTATGGGGCGAACAACACTACACCTCTGACCCAAACCAACCATGAAAACACCCTTAAAATCAAGTAACTCCATGGGATTTCTCAACACTTCTAGTAACACACAGACAAACCAACAGTGCCACAACCCCAAATCACAGACCAAAAGGAACCATGATCAGCAGTCCCCAGGAGAGAAGCCCCACTACAACCAAATGATGCAGCTTTTAATGTCTTCTTAATTACCTGGCCAGGTGCACCTCATCTGGCAATCAAGTGTAGCACAAGTTGGGTGGGGCTACAGAAAGAGGGTAGGAAGTACAAGAAAAAGACAAAATACCTATGTGGCCATAACACCCTATTCAGAAAAAAAGTTCTGGCAAACATCCCTTGAGACACCTGTTGCAAGTTTAATAAAAATCTCTAGACAACCCCCATGAGTCTATTAGAACCACTTCTTACAGCCGTTTCACATATCAAAGTAATGCCACAATCCTTTATGCAGCTCCATGTTAATGTAAACCACTCATCCAGTTATTTTTCTAATGTCAAAGGAGATCAACTTAATTAGGAGTGTAGTTGCTGGGTCCCTGTGATGAATACTCCCTAAATCACTGCAGCACACAGCAAGGAGACCACCAACAAAATCTCCACCTAAAAGAACAGTCCCAGTGGAGTTTCAGCTTTCTATTTGTTACTGTGGGCAGCAAGCATCCTGAAGAAATAAAAAGGCCAAAGGCCTGGCGTGGACAGTATTATATTGTTGTTTTGTACTGTGTTTGCTTATAACTCAGTGATATTTGCTAATATTTCACATACATGAAAGCCTCCACAGCACAAACACATACACACTGTAGTAGCTGACTGATCTGATTTACTGAGACTACGTAAATCAGTGCTAATAGCTTTAGACTAACATCATAGAGTTCCTTTAGAATTATTAAAGTAAATGATAAATTATATTATTAACTTTTATATAATAATGATAAATTATATTACATTTTACCAACACACAGAATCATCTCTCTCTCTCAGAGATGCATTCAATATGAATAACAAAGCCATGAAGGACACTGAGCAAAGAGCGATGTCCAGAGAGAGATTTTTTTCATGGGAATTCTGTCAGCAGAAGATGATCCAATAGTGATTGCTCTCTCTTCACAATTTTTTCTCTCTTACTCATTATTTTCACCCCTTCTACAATAATACAAAGTGGTGAAAGAGAAATAAAAGAGAGAAAGGTGTGTAGACATTCACGAAGTAACACTCACATGCACATACTTATTTCTCTACGTCTGAGGACCAGATGCACTCAATACAGAAACATAACAAAAAAGAAAGCACACCCTCCTTCAATTCTGTTTTTTTTTCAGGATCTAAATAACAATTGTGTGGTCATCACCAACTTCTATAAACAAACAAATAACCTCAGGTGACATAAAAAAAAACACAACAGATTTCAAAATAATCATTTCTTTCCCAAAAAGTGAACCAACATTCAGAAACTAGGTGGAAAAAAATAAGTACACCCACCCTGCTTCCTCAATTATTATGAGAGTAATTAGCAGCCAGGTGTTACCAATAAAATGCACAAGATTATTTATGAAGAAATATGACTACCTCTATAAAAGTATAAAATTTTGCCAGTTTATTTTTCTGGAACCCTCCAATGTGTGTCTACATCATGCCAAGAAGAAGGTCTATCAGGTCATATCCTTTATAAGGTTATAAGGCCATCTCCAAACAATTTGAAATTCACTATTCTACAGTAAGAAGGCGTGTTTAAGATCTACAGTAAGTCTAGATCATAGTCTAAGATCATATTGTTTAACATTCAGTAATAGAAAGAAAACCTCTAGCGCTACATCATGCCATACTTCTGGTCTACTTCTCATCACATAAAAACATTACCTGCTTCTGAGGATGGCCCCAAATGACCAGTCTAAAGATCAGTGAGATTACTGGGAATGGTACCACTTGTACCAACCATGAGGATGGCTTAGGACTGCAATTACTATGAATAGTTTTGCACTCAAATCTCCATCATTGGCTTGGTATAACTCTGATGGATATATTCATAAGTTGCTAATAAGCTCATATGTTCTTGGTTACACATATGCAATCTTTGACTATACAGGATACAGTTATAGAAGGTAAATTATTTACAATCACACTACCCAGTGTCACCCAGATGAGCATGGGATCCTTTTTTATTCTGGTTCCTCTCAAGGTTGCTTCCTTAAAAGAATTCAAAAAAGAATATGGCAGTATGACTTCTGAACAAAATCTGAAGAGCATCTGAACAAACCACACAGGTTCTGGAACAATATCCTTTGAACTGATGAGACCAAGGTGGAGATGGTTGGTCATCATGCACAGTACCATGTTTGGCAAAAACCAAACACAGCATATTGCCACAAATACCTCATACCAACTGACAAGCATAGTGGTGGAGGAATGATGATTTGGGCTTTGAGACAATGATAAACTCCACTTTACATATCGGAATTGAGACAGAAAAGAAGACAGAAATTGAGGCTATTTGTACAGCAACTTAACCTGGGCCAATATTGGGTCATGCTGCAGGACACGACAGCATACCAAGCACACCAGCAAATTACTAGTACTGAATTATAAGACACTTATTTTTTCTCACCTGGTTTCTGAATGTTGGTTTACTTTTTAGGGAAAAAATTACTACATTTTGTAATCTGTTGTTTTTTGTTGTCATCTGAGGTTATTTGTTGATAGAAGTTGGTGAGGATGGTATAATTGTTACTTAAATCCTGATAAAAACAGAATTGAAGGAGGGTGTTCTTTTTTGCCCTTACTGTATAAGATCCTGTTGCTGTCCCACAAGGTTTAAATTTATTTTATTGTTACATTTTACAATATTACTTATTACTTGTACTCTTACATGAACTTCATAATTAGACAATTTTTTTTATACTTCTGAAAGACACTTGCAAAGGTTGGCCTAGTCTAGCTTCATGGTTTGTGCCTGATTAAACATACATGTACTTTTATTTTGATATATGCTGTACATTGCTCTCCCTATTTTCATCACCTTTCACTATCACATCATGTCTATTCCTAGTAACCAAGAGGCAGCCGAGTGGAGTCCTTCATGTGACAAACATGCACCTCCCTCCCTAGGGCTGGTTCAAGACACTGAACCATCTGCCTCACCAACTCATCACCACTGATTTTGGAAAATGTGTTTAAAGTTGGATCATTGTCTTCTCCAAGAGCCAGACACATCTGAGTGACCTGGAAGTAGTGTTCTAGAAGCTACATCAGGCCCACCTGACCTGAACATAAAGTGGACCCTGTGGCTTCAAGCATTCTCTTTTCAAGTCCACGACAACAAAGGCTGCTGCAACATTGTCCCTGATGCACTGTCCTGAGAACCTCCTTTAGAAGAGAGTAGCATGGCAGAAGCTACCTGGGGAGAATGAAAACCATCCTTAAGATTCTTGGAGGTGGCATGGTGGTCAACCATCTGCAAAGATGTATGGAGTCATGCCCGTGCCTGCCCATTATGTCAACAATATAAAGGCCCCAACAGCATGCCAGCAGGTCTTATCCAGACCTCAGATGTCAAGGCACTGGGGGAGATGATTGTTGTGGACTTCCTTGGACCTTTTCCCCTCAGTAAAGCCCAAAGCTCAGTGCTCATACTAGTGGTGGATAATTTCAGCAAGTGGGTAAAGCTGTTCACTCTGAAGGATGACAAGATATATATGGTCAGTCTGATCCTCAAGAAAGGCATTTTCAACCGGTGAGTTTTTCCTGCCTATCTGCTGTCAAACCAAGTCACCAGTTCACAAGTCAGATAATGGTCAATCTGTGTGAATCTTGGTGTGTGACCTAAAAGCTCACTATGGCATACCTTCCCGAAATCAACCTGAACAAGAGGGTCAACAGAATGTTAAGGATGATGATAGCATCCTTCACTGGGAACCACCAACAAGACTAGGATTGGTGGCTTCCTAAATTCTAGCTGGCTGTCAATACTGCAGTGCACAAGACCATTGGCATGACCTCTGCTATACTAGCTTTAGGTTGCAACATCAGAGGCCCCCTTGACTGCCTCAGATACCAAGCACCCACACCCAAAACCACCTGCTATCACACAATACACACCCATTCACAGCTTCTACAAGAGGTCAAAATGCATGTAGGTGCAGCCAAAGCCAAATAGGCCAAGTATTACAATGTACAATGCAGAGAGGTTCAATATGCTGTTGGGGACCTGGTTTGGGTTAGGGCATACCCAATTTCCAAAGTCTCAGCTAAGTTCTCCTGCAAGTTGGCCCCTAGATGGTCAGGGCCAGTTAGAATAGAGAAGAAGCTAGGCCCTATAAACTACGTTGTTGGCTCACAGAGAACGGGAAGGTAGACTCAATGTGGTCGACATGAAACGCTTTTATTAACCCTCAAGGCTGCTGGCTCAGAAGAGGAATGTAAAGGTCTATTCTACATATTTTAGATTAATTTTAAAAATTCTACATTTTACAGTTTTGTGCCTGTTAAAGCATGTATTCACTTATATACTTTATTTGATATATGATATATATTTGATATATGCTGTATGTGGGTCATTGTTTCAGCTGCCATTTTGCACACAGTTTTTGGCATAAGTGCAGAGACTGTTATTAACAAAAAGCATAAAAAGGAGTCAACAAAGGAACTCAGGAGCAATAGCTTTAGCCCCAAGCTCCAGCCATTAGCTCAATCACTTCCACACTGCACCTTCCAGTTTCTGGCGGAAGGAATTTGGTGTAAGACAGGTGTGAGACATTAAGAGGTCTCAATGCTGTATGCTTACTGGAGGATTCCCAGCACTGGAATTACTCTCTTCTCACTGGATTATTGCTTTCATTGGACAACTTCATTAAATTATTGCAAGACAAAGACTCTTTTTCCTATTTGGTACCAACCGGGGAGGGGCAGTGCCTTTTATTGTTTGCAGGCCTCTGCAAATCCTCTCTTCATTACCCAGCATTATGCAGGACTTATTTTCTTGGAGAACATTCACTGTGACAACTTTTACATAGTCGAATAACTTAGAACTGTCAGGGCTTAAGAAACTTTTTATGCCATTGTTTATGATTGTTTTGGTTGAGTTTATTGGGGTAAGAAGGAAGTTTGTGGATTGTTTCATTCTATATATTGTCCACCTCTTGGATAATACACGATGCGTTTAAATGTGCCAAAGATAGATGAACGCTTTTCCTGCCAGTTTATTGTTTCTCAGCATTTTCCTCATCACAGCCTGAACAGCCACTTACAGCAGAACAAACCATGTTATTCATTGCCTAATTAGCTTTTACCCCTTAGGGTAAGTAAGGGCAAACTGTTACAGAGTGGTTTATAATTGTCATTATAGTTGTTGTTGTTTCTGCTTTGTTCAGTTCTGTGTGAAGTTTGGGGAAATCTGGCACATTTTCACCATGTAACCATCTAAGTGTGCATAAGGGGTAGTCACATAACTGATCCACAATCCAACCTCCTACTCACACCTCAGTACATTGCCTTTACCTAACCATTGCTGCATTACACTGCATTGCTCTCTCTGTTTTCACCACAGTTCCCTGTCATGTCAAGTCTATTCGTAGTCAGCAGAAGGCAGTTGGGTGGAGTCCTCCATGTGAAGAACATGCACCTCCCTCCCTAGGACTGTCTCAAGACCATGAACTATATCCTCATAGAAACCCTCACCATCACTTCACCCCTGACAATGGACCAAGTGGTTAAATGTCAGATCTGGCAGAAATGAGTAAGCTCAATTGTAAAAAAAAAAAAAAAAGTGTAATAATACATGGAGCTCAGATTAGGTAATAGCAGAGTCAACTTGAATCGGATAACACACATTATGAAGTAACAATCATGATGTATAAGATACGGGTAATGATGTAAAAAAATTTTTACAGAGGACACAGATTGGGTAACGATGCAGGGAATACATTGGGTAACAATGTAGGAGACACAGATCAGGTGATGACTCGGGATACAGATTGGGCAAGAATACAGGGGAGAGAGATCAGGTAATGGCATAGGGGATACATATTGGGAGCAAGACAGTAATTCTTTTTAACAGTAATTGCTATTTTAACATTTCAATAAATTTCCCACTTTGGAGCAAGACTCGTGTATGTTTAGTTCCTATGATGAGAACATAAATAAAAGGATGATAAGTATCCAATCTGTCTCACTTTGTGAATCTCTCTCTCTGACTGTTTATCAATCTGCCTCTCTCTTTTACTCTGTCTCTGTTCATCTTTCTGTTTTTCTTACTATGTAGATTTCTTTCTCTCTTTCTTTTCTCCTATCTGTCAAGTTATGTTGATCCTTTAAAACGTCCCTCTATCTGTCTTTCTTTCTGTCTGTTTCTCTCCCTCTCCCTAGCACTTTTTCTGTCTGTCTCTCTAACTATCTTTCCCTGTCTCTGTCAATCTGTCTGTTTCTCTTTCTTTAACTTCTATTTCCTTAAATTTCTTTCTCTCTTACTCTGCCTATTGATTCTGTCACTCGCTGGACTTTTACAACTTCTCCAAACTCTAATGTCTGAGACCCAGATTCTCTCCAGATGTGTGTGTGTGTGTGTGTGTGTGTGTGCTAGCAAATGTGTGGGTGTGGTGGCATATGGTAACACAGTAGAGGTCAAGCAGGTGACAACAATAAAAGAGTAGAAGTGTGTGTGTGTGTGTGTGTGTGTGTGTGTGTGTGTGTGTGTGTGTGTGTGTTCACTTCAGGCTATCCTGAAGTTTAGAGGTGTGCTATTACAAGGACATGGAGGGAGAGAGAGAGAGAGAGAGAGAGAGATGTGTTAAACAGTTCAATCTGTTTCTGAAAACCTTGGCACCTTGTGTGTGTGTGTGTGTGTGTGTGTGTGTGTGTGTGTGTGTGTGTGTGTGTGTGTGCATGCAAGTGTTTGCCTGTATTTGACTACTTAATAAAATTATTTGTGGTTTCCTCCTGAGTTCAAAGCACTGTGTATGGAAGTGGGAGATGGAAAATGTGCGTGTGTGTATGTGTGTGTGTTATTATCAGGTCTCCTGAGTTCATATGGCTTACAGTGAATTTAGACTCACACTACAACAGACCAAGGAATGGAAGTGTGAGATGTGTGAATGTGTGTGTGTACGTGTGTGTGTGTGTGTGTGTGTGTGTGTGTGTGTGTGTGTGTCTATATTCCCCTAATGGGTGTTTTTTTTTTATAACAAACACATTAATGAAGGTAAGATTCTTCTGCCTCACACACACACACTTCCTGTCTTTCTTTCTCTGGGTTTCATGCTATAACCATGATAGGAGCCTGTGTGTGTGTGTGTGTGTGTGTGTGTGTGTGTGTGTGTGTGTCGAAACAAATCAGACGTCTATAT
>JAQQZX010000033.1:29573281-29585406 GCA_030068355.1 Notoglanidium maculatum | reverse complement strand
GAAGGCTGTCCTAGTGATATTATCTACATGAGCTTCAAATGACAGATTGGAGTCAATAATTACACCAATGTCTTTTACTTTGGCACATGGTGAAACAGAAAGGCCATCTAGAGTTACTATGTAGTCGGAAAACTTACTTCTAACTACATGTGGTCCTAGTACTAGTACTTCTCTTTTATCAGAATTAAGTAGAAGGAAGTTTATGGAAGGAAGATTATGACACAATCTGTGTTCCCACTGGCAAAAGACAAAGTTACAAGATATTATTCATTTTCATATGCATAACAGAGCAGTAATTTCAACAAAATTTTAAAATAATGTATACTGCTATAAAGTGACCAATCCTACAGTGACTGTGGTTCAACATTTCATCAGTTTCCCACTAACAACTTTAGTTCCTAGTTCACATTGTTAATCTAATCTGAAAATGAAGCTAGTAAAAAAACGAGTACATAGCAAGTAACTCACTCAACTACTTTTCACAGTTGTTTACTTTGTTGGTACAATCCAGAATTCATAGGTTCATCTAGAGTGGCAATTTTTCCTCAACCCATGGAAGCATAGCAGCTCCAAACCATGATACTGACCCCCCCAGGCTAGCGGACGATGAGGAAGAGCAAAGAGATTCTCAAACATGAGGTTAAATTATGAGAGTTTGTCAGATTATCTTAGCAAACCATTTCTACTCATTGCTGTGGCAGTTTTTCCCAAACTTCATACATTGACAACATATATGTTGATTCCACTGAAAGCAGCTGAATATAGCACCAGTCTTTATCAACGAGCTGCCATCAGTGTATCCGGCCAAAGTGACTGACATTGTAACTGTACAAATTTATTTCTTTTGTGTATTACTTTCAATAGTACTGAATGCCTAAAAATACTTGAAAATCTTGACATTTAAGCAAACCATTTTTTAAGTGGCTTCTATTACAGAGATGTATAGAAGCCTTCGCCACAGCCTACACTAGCAATTATGAACATTGGGAAATGCCCTCAGGCTCATCTGTTCCCCCTCTCTGTCCTTCAGGGGTTCTCTGAAGGCATGTTGGAGGAAATTTGGTGTGAAAAAACTTCATGCCAAGACCTATGTCTAAGACAAGCAATGAACCTTAGTGGTATCTAGGATCTGTCAACTTTTTTTTTTCACATGTATCTTTAATGAGTTTTCACAATTAGAACAATGGAGGTTTCAATACAAGACAATAGTACAATATCAAAGTCAACCATCCTCCCATTTGGCCTTAAGCTCTTCAAAAGAACCAAAAGTTTTGTCTATATACAACTGAGCAACATTCAAGTCAAGTGGCTCTTATTGTCATTTCAAACCATATACATGTAATACATTTTACAGTGAAACGAGACAGCGTTTCTCCAGGATCAAGGTGCTACATACAAGACAATAATATATTTATTTTATGTTAATATATAATATGAGGTGCAAAAATGTGCAGCGTTTTTTTTCACCAGACGTTTCAGCGCATTCAGCGTTTTTTTTCACCAGACCTTTATCTTTCCACAAGGAGTAGGCAGCATCAAATGGTGAATGTTGGCGGCCCAATAATAGAATAAAAATTTGGGTAATGTGAGGCCACCCTCATTTTTGGTTCTTTGTATAATAGAGTGTTTAACTCTTGGGTTCTTCCCTGCCCAAATAAATTGAGAAATTATTTTATCCATCCATCCATCCATCCATCCATTATCTATACCGCTTTATCCGTCTGGGTCGCGAGTAACTGGATCTGAGATATATAGTAAAAGATCATCCGCATATAGCGATACTTTATGTTCAACTCCAGACCAAAAAATTCCAGTGAAAAATGTTGAGCTTCTAATAGCGATAGAAAGTTGTTCAATTGCAAGTGCAAAAAGAAGTCGTGACAGGGGACAGCCTTGGCTACAGCCACGAGACAAATTGAAAAAATCAGACCGAATGGAGTTAGTAGTTACACTGGCAGTAGGGGAATTATATAAAAGCCTAATCCATGAAATAAATTCCTGACCGAGACCAAACCTGCTGAGAACTGAAAATAGGTAATCCCACTCCACTCGGTCAAAGGTCTTTGGATTTGTCAACTTTTGTAGTCACAATTTTAGTACAGTGGAAGCCTCTGGAGTCTGATAGAATCTGAAACATTTCAAGATTTACTACAACACCTACATAGTGTAGAAGTGTGTGATTCCTTTGGCATGCACCTCTTTTTTCCATTAATCATTATCTAACATCTAAGTAGATGCAGAAGAAGACTGGAAATTATGGCTGGCTATGTGGTTGTGAACTCTCAACAAAATGTCATGCAACTGTGTCAAACATGGCCTATTGCCTTGTTTCATTTGAACAATGAGAACATAAAATAATATTGAAAAGGCCCTGAAACAGTACTACTTAACATTTTTACATGATCTAGAATTCACAGCAGACCCGTAACATAGCAACCACCCAAATTCCGTACACATCACTGTGCAGCTTGTGACAGCTTACATCTAGCGGAGTAGATCATCCCTACAGTGCGAGTCAAGACGTTCCCGAATCAGAAAACGTGGGTTGACAGATCGATCCGCGCTGCAGTAAACGCCAGGACTGCCACTTACAACGCGGGTCTCGCCACCGGTGATATGAGCGCCTACAAAGAGGCGTCATACAGCGTTTGGCGCTTAGTGAGAGATGCAAAACGTCAGTATCAGGAACACGTGGAGTCTCACTTCCATCAGAGTGACTCACGGAGCATGTGTTACGGACTGCATACAATCACGGACTATAAAGCCAAGGACACCGCGACGATCAATGACGACTCTGCATTTGCCAACAAGCTGAATGAGTTCTTCGCCCATTTCGAGGTTAGCCAGGCGGCTAGTGTTAACTGCAGCCTGACAACAGAGGATGGTGACGTCATCAGTGAGGATTGTGTGATCAGTATCGCGGAACACGACATCCAAGTGGCGCTGAGGAGAGTGAGCACCAGGAAAGCAGTGGGTCCAGACGGCATCACTGGCCGTCTGCTGCTTTGCTGTGCTGACCAACTAGCAGGTGTTTTCACTTTCATCTTCAACGAGTCCCTGGTGAAGTCCGTGGTCCCCACGTGCTTCAAAAGATCCACCATCGTCCCCGTGACCAAGAATAACAAGCCCTTATGCCTGAATGACTACCAGCCAGTTGCACTTACTTCAGTGGTAATGAAGGTGTTTGAGAGGCTGCTGAAGAACATCATCTCCTCTTTCATCCCTGGCACTACAGATCCGCTCCAGTTCACATACCGACCCAACAGATCCACAAAGGACTCCATCTCCCACGTCCTGCACACTACTCTCAGCCACTTGGACAAAAAACAGGGTAGCTATGTGAGATTGCTGTTTGTGGACTACAGTTCAGTGTTCAATACTATCGTGCCTGGTAGACTGTTCACAAAGCTGAAGGATCTAGGATTCAACAGTCATCTGTGTGCATGGGTGTTGGACTTCCTCACTGGGAGATCTCAAGTGGTGAGGGTGGGTAGGTGCGTCTCTGACAGCATCACCACCAACACGGGAGCGCCACAGGGGTGCGTACTCTCACCACTGCTGTACTCCCTCTACACGTTTGATTGTGTGGTCACTCATGGCCCCAACACCATTGTGAAGTTTGCTGATGACACGGTGGTGTTGGGCCTCATCTCCAACAACGATGAGGTGGCCTACATGGACAAGGTGAAGAACCTGACATCGTGGTGTCAGGACAACAACCTCCAGCTGAATGTCTGCAAGACCAAGGAGCTGGTGGTGGACTTCAGAAGGAGCTCATCATCACGGAGCTCCAGTGGAGAGGGTGCTGTTCTTCAAGTATCTTTGTGTCCACATCTCCTCAGACCTGACATGGTCTGCTCACATCCAGGTCCAGTCCAAAAAGGCTAAGCAGCGCCTGTACCATCTCCGACAACTGAGGAAGTTCGGGGTCTCTCCAGTGATCCTCAGGACTTTCTATTCAGGCGCTGTGGAGAGCATCCTCTCACAGAACATCACATCCTGGTATGAGAATAGCTGTGTTCAGGACTGAAAAGCCCTTCAGAGAGTGATCCGTGTGGCAGAATGCTGGTCTGTTCTCCCTTCCCTACAGGACATTTACACTAGGAGATGTTGGTCCAGAGCAGTTCGGATTTTATAGGATTTGTCCCACCCCAGTAAAGGTCTGTTTCAACTTCTGCAATCGGGCAGGAGGTTTCGCATTATCAGGGATAAAACAGAGAGATTCAAGAGAAGCTTCTATCCTCATGCCAACCGAGTCCTAAATCAGAACATGCCCCCACTCTCCTCAAAGCATTAATATAGCATTACCATAAGGCACTGGACCTCATATCATATTCTTTGTAAGATTTCAGAATTTTTATATCATTTCATATCATATTTGATTCATTATACATTGTACATTGTTACACTGTACATGCTGCTACAATACTGTTTACATTACTCTGATCCCTGTTTTTGCACTATGAATACATATTGTACCCTTGTACATATTTTATCTCTATCTCTTATTTTATTGTGTTCAGGAAATTTCTTTATTTTATTTGTTTCAGAAAATTCCAGATTTTTTAAATTAAAGTTTGCTTATTGTTTATAATATTTGCACAGTCAAAAGGAGTGGTTCAGGACACATTTCACCGTGTGTTGTATTTGTATGACTATGCATGTGACATATAATAAAGGATCTTGAATCTAGTCATCTATATCAACAGTCCTAAATGTTTGGGTAAAATCAACACCTGTCTACTGCATCGAAGCAAGTCAGACCAATGTGTAAAAATGACTCAGAAACATGAGAGGTGTTGGTCTATAATGTGACTCAGTGAGTCCAAATCCTGAAATGGATCACCTTGTGTAGAGGCCAATAAATATTGAATAGAGTTCTTCTTAAATGTCTTGCTAAATGTTAAATTTATATATTTTGATATTCAGAAAACAGGTAAAAATTAAAAACATTAATCAATATAACAAATGTTATCACTTATAATAGTCTGCACACCCCTGATGATCATGTTGTCATGTCATCTCTGCCACCTGTTTCCCAGTCTCAGTGCTCCATGAACTCAGTTTCCCAGCAGTCTCAGCAGCCTCCAAAATGATCGCTGAGGACTGCGAATCCCAGCAATCTTCTGCACTTCCCTGGTCACAGGCTTATTGATTGTTTGCATCTTTTTTGAGTTTGGTTTCCCTCATTGCTCACACTACTTAAGGTTCTTTGTTTATTGTGTTTATCTGTTCACAATGACACTAAGCCTTTAACTCATGCCATTGTCTACCTGGGTTTTGATCACTGTCTGGACTTTGATCTTGTCTTTTTGACACAGCTTTTGCTGCACCTAGTGATTTTGACCATTGTCTGTTTTTTGGCGCTGCCTTTCGCCTTTGTTTTGGACTTTCTCTTCCAGCTGTAAAATAAAGCTCCCTTTGTTGTTGCCTGCCTGCTTGCCTGACACATATCATACTGAAATTCAGTATGAAGAAATTCAGGTGAAAAGAAATTCAGGTGAAAACAAATACAAATGTTTTAGCGGGGAAATAAAAAGAAAAACTTACAGTAACCTGGGTACATACGTGTACACACCCTTTTATAACAGGCAATGTGCCTGTGCACAGAATTAACCAATCACATTGAAACTCATGTTCAAAATTTAAATTATCATGCACTTGTCATCACTATAGTGATTCTGATTAAACTCAAATATAGATCAGCTGTTTCGGTAGGATTTTCTTGCTATCTTGGTTTCAGACCCACCTAAGTTCTGGCAAACCATGTCACAAAATGTGTTGTGTCATGTCTGCACCTGTAAATCCTTAAAACTCCCCATTACCACCCGCAGCCTGACAACATGGCCGCATCTGCTGATTCTGACACAGACTACAATACCCATGAGCACTCACTCATAGACAATATGGCCGACACTCTCCTGAGCTCAGAATCCTGAACTTCTGATTGGATGCACTTGCATCCAATTAAGTGCCACACCATAGACTCTGTATTTAAACACTCACAGTTGAACTTGAACTTTGCAGAGCAATAGTTTGCTCCTTGTGTGTCTGCTACCTGCCAAGCCTCTTGTTACACATGTTTGCTTTCTGGGTTTATGACTTCCTCTATTTTTCTAGATTTTGCCTTTTCTATGTTGCTCTGTTTGCACATCATTTGAACCTTGCCTGCTCCTTGACACTGATCCTGCCTGACAGCTTTGTACCTCTGCCTGTTTGTTTTATTAAAAAGACTGAACCACACTTACCTTCTGTCCAAGTGCCTCTGAACCTGACATTATGGTCTGATCAGACCAAATTAAAATTTTTGGGTATATTTTTAAAAGAAATTTTTGGTGCAAAACCAAGACAGATTATCACTTCAAGAACACTATACTCATGGTGAAGCATGGTGGAGGCAGCGTCATGCTATGGTTCTGCTTCTCTTCAGCTGGGACTGGGGCTCCAGTAT
Organism: Notoglanidium maculatum; assembly: GCA_030068355.1. Taxonomy (NCBI): domain Eukaryota; kingdom Metazoa; phylum Chordata; class Actinopteri; order Siluriformes; family Auchenoglanididae; genus Notoglanidium; species Notoglanidium maculatum. Next base: position 29,578,955 of record JAQQZX010000033.1, on the reverse strand, counting down.
AGATAGCGGGAATCATGGATAGTTCCAAATACCAATCTTTCAACTTTCCAACATGATATCGACCCAAAGCACAAACACAAGTCAACAAAGGTATGGTTTCAAAAAAAGAGAAAAGTTTTGGAATGTCCCAGTCAGAATCCAGATCTAAATCCTTTCAAACAGCTGTGGAATGACTTGAAGAGGGCTGTATACAGGAGATCGTTTGACAGCCTGATAGATCTGGAACATTTTGCAAGGAAGAGTGAAATAATTTTGCTAAATAAAAATGGGCTAAATTGATAGACATGTAAAGACTGAATGCTGAATTATATTATATATATATAGCCTATTATATGACAGCTACCGGTTGGGGAGGGTGAAGACTAATATGTGCTTCATCTGAGAGATGTGAAGCCAGCCAATCGCATAGTTTCAAACTGTTGCTTATGCTGTGACAAAGGGGAGCATAACACACAAGGAAGAAAGTGTCCTCTTCCACACATGAACTCACTGACACTCTGAATTGTCAGAGCATGGACAATTTTTGCTCTCTTGGACTCCTGGTCATGAACGGCTGTGACATTATCAAGATTGAATTCAATACAATTTGAATTAATTTTATTTTATTTGTGTAGTGCTTTTAACAATGGACACTGTCACAAAGCAGTTTTACACAAATCCAGATATAAAATTATAATTAAAAATTTTATTTTACATCATCTGGGTGACACTGGATAGTGCAATTATAGTGCATTATGAATGCGTCTCCAGTGACCACTTGTGATCGAATAGCTTCCACAGGAGGAAGGCTGTCACACACATTTATTATGTCAGTCTACTTTTACTTTTATTTTCAGGCAAAAATGTCTCACAAATTATATTTCATGCACCTTTACAGACTGTTTCAAATGTTTTAATGCTGTAGTCTTTCACTGTATTTGTTTTCAGTCAGAAATATCCTATGAATCTTATCTCATTTACTGGTTCAAATGTTTTAATCACATGGTCTGCTAATGAAGTTTTGAAATGAAAAAGAAGTTGTCCATTCACACTGATCACCCAGGAGGCATGTTAATGAAAGGTGTGAACGATGCCTATCTCTTTCTTTCTCACTCTCTCTCTCCCTGTCTCTCTCACTCTCTTTCTGTCTCTGTCTTTTACTCTTTCTTACTCTCTCATTCTCTTTCTCAGCCACACTCTCTAGAAGCAGTCTAATAAAATCTGTATATGGAAAAAATCCTATGCTGCTATGGCAACAGGGTTTGGTGTATTCAGTACTACCAGAACACCGTCAAATTGATATTTATAGTTCACCACACACATGCACACACACACACACACACACACACACACACACACACACACACACACACACATAATGAATTTCTGGTTTTTATTTGGAAATTGATGTACTTTATCTGTGAGTGTATGTGTGTTGCGTGTATGTGTGAGAGAGAGAGAGTGAGAGAGAACCGCAGACAGATGTGGGTTAAACACATGACTAAAAAATCACACTCACTCACCAGTCATCTTTAACACACACACACACACACACACACACACACACTCACACACGACTTCAAATGAAAACAGCTGTTGGTGAAGTCTCATCCCAAAGACCACCCGAAAGCGTAACACAGCAACACAGAAATATGTGCATTTGTGTGTGTGTGTGTGTGAGTGTGTGTGTGTGTGTGTGTGTGTGTGCACTATGTGGACTCCTGACCGCGCGCTATTTGCTGCTTCACATATTTGAAAGAGAATGTTCTAACTGCCAGCGGACACACACGCCGCGTGGCGCAGGCCAAGGAGCGCGTGCCACACGGTGAATGAGAATCTCAGTGACGCGCTCGCGCATACACACAGAGAAGGGGAGAGCGAGAGAGAGAGAGAGAGAGAAAGAGAGATCGCGCTACAGCCGAGAGATTTACAGCCTAGATACGGAGATATTTTTAATATTGAGCGCGCGCACGCACACAAACCCACACACAGGCTAAACTACTTCGCCAGTCAGACGTCTCTCTCTCTCGCTCGCTCTCTCTTGGTGTGTGTGTGTGGTGTGTGTGTGTTTCCGTCCTACCGAGCGCCGGATTGGCTTTCACACTGCAGCGCGAGACTGGGAGTGCGCACGAGCGCTGAAAGGGTTACTGTTTCTGTGAGCTCCTGCTCTATTCTGCGCCCGCCAGAGAGCGCGGCCGAGTGGCGCCGGCGCGTCAAGAAAACACACTGCACACACACACACACAAGCAGAGGGAGAGACGGAGCGTCCAAAATGCTCGAGACATCATCAAGAAAAGGAGCTGACAGCAAGGAGAACAACAAGCTCCCGCGCGCGCACTCACACACACACACACACACACACACACACGCACACACTACACGGAGCTTGCTTATATATAATAAACTGTCTTCGCGCTTAACACTTAAATGACAGCTACTTAGCTAAGACAGGGAGGAATATGAAGCGCGCGGGTTTGGCATGCCGTGACGCGCGAGCGCGGAGAGTCGCCTTACTTCACTGCTCTAATCTCTCTCGCTCTCTCTCTCTCTCTCTCTCTCTCATTAACAGTCCAGTAACGTCACCAACAGTTTCACTGCCATTGTAGGAGAAAGCAGACCGAAGCCGTGTCTCAGTCCTCTCTATATTGCACTATATAGTGTGCACTATGGTGGTGTGTTATTTGAAACTATAGTTTTATACTTGAGTCGGGCGTGAACAAAATAGAACAGCCAAATACTGCATGCAGCATTATACTCCATATTGTATACTGTACTGCAGCACCCTGCATACTATGTAAGAAACCAAACTCTATATGCTTTTATACTGCATATTACTACTGTATATTTGTGTAATGCATACTTCTATAATGCATACTTGTATACTACATTCTTATGCACTGCATACTTGTATACTGGATACTTACATTCTGCACACTTGTATACTGCATTCTTGTACAGTGCATATTTCTATAGTACATATTTGTACATTTCATATTAGTATAGTGTATATTTACTGTATAATTGTACACTGCATATTTGCAAAGTGTATACTTGTATACTGCATACTCGTCCCGTGGATTTTTGTGTACTCTAGTCATGTATACTGCATACTTAAAACCTGCATACTTGTAAACTGTAAGTTGCAGTAGTCCACTGTTGAAATGACAAGGGAAGGAAGAAGCACCTGAGTGGCTTCTTTGAGAGGCTGACTCCCTGAGAATGTCAATATAGTGTATATGACCTATCATGGACACATGAGAAAGCGGGTATAGAAGATACGACCTCACTGGGTGAGCGGATATACAGTAAGGGATATGACCACAGTGAGATAGAGGGTATAAAGGACATGGCCTCACTGAGAGAGCAGAAATAAAACATATGACCTCACTGAGAGAATGGGTATATGACATTTACATTTACGTCATTTGGCAGACGCCCTTATCCAGAGCGACTTACATATATCTCATTTATACAGCTGAGCAGTTGAGGGTTAAGGGCCTTGCTCAAGCATCAGCAGTAGCTTGGCAGTGCTGGGATTTGAACTCACGACCTTCCGATCACTAGTCCAATGTCTTAACCACTGAGCTACCACTGCCCTCATGACAGCCCACTGCCCTATGACCCTCTGAGTTAGAGAGAGGATATAGAGGATATTACCTCACTGAGTGAAGGGGTGTAGAGGATATGACCTCACTGACAGAGCAGGAATAGAGGATGTGACTTCACTGAGAGAGTGAGTATAGAGAATATGATCTTACTTAGAGAGGGTACAGAGGATATGAGTGGGTATAGAGGATTTGACCTCACTTCACTTGTTATGGAGTAGGGGTCAGAGCCTCTTGAGCAGAGAAGGTTAAGGACCTTGCCCAAGGGCCCAATAGTGACAGATTGGCAGTGCTGGGGCTTCAACCCCCAACCTTTTAATCAGAAACCAAGAGCTTTACCCATTGAGCCATCTCTGCCAAAGCAAACTGTCCTTTGAGCTGGATAGATGATATGATTTCTAGTAAAGATATGACCTCACTGACAGATCAGCTACAGAGGATATGACCTCACCGAGAGATCAGGTACAGAGGATACGATGTCACTGAGAGACCAGGTGCAGAGAATAATACCTCACTGAGAGACTGGGAATAGAGTTTAGGACCTCATTGAGAGAGTGCAGGCACAGATGATATGACCTCACTGAGAGACTGGTTACAGAGGATACATCCTCACAGAGAGACCAGGTACAGAGGATATGACCTCACTGAGAGACTGGGTATAGAGGTTATGGCATCACTGAGAGAGAGTGGGTATACAGTACATGACCTCACAGAGATACAAGGAATAGAATATTTGACTTCACTGAGATCTGAGCCATGAAGTGCAAGGTGGACAAAGTCTCATTATAATTATTTGACAGTAATTTGACAGTAATCATTTGACAGTAAGTAATTTACAGTGTCAAAAACCCTGAGTTACCCAGAGTGGGTTTTCTTAGACTGGGAATAACCCGTTCTGTCTTGAATGCAGTTGGTTCATGACCAGATGTTATGTAACCATTCATGTTGAAAAAGACAAAGGGGAAGATGTCTTCTGAGATGGTCTGCAGCACTCTAGAAGGAATAGGATCCAGCAGGCAAGTGGTAGGATTGCAGAACAAGATAATCTGCAGGATCTCTTCTATTGATATTAAACAAAAATATGTCAGAGAAAGATATGGGTAATCCTGAATGTAGTGTAGGCTTTGGGTTAGGAATGAAGAATTGGTGGATTTTTACAAATCTTCTTATCAAAGATGATGCTGATGTCATGCCAGTCAGAGAGGAGGCTGAAAGAGGAAAGTGAAGGTGTTGTGGAGCTTGCAATGCTTCCAGCTTTTCCCACACTGGAAATGCAAAACAATTTCCTTAAAAAACTAAGTAACTGGCGGCACGGAACTCTGCCTTTGCCTCCGTGAACACATCGGACTATAAGCACGCCAACTACCAACTCCGGAAGACAATCAAGTCACCGAAATGTGAGTACAGGGACAGAGTGGAACAACAACTGGACAATCCTCAGAGAATGTGGCAGGGACTTAACACCATTGTGGACTTCAGAGGGAAAACCAGCACACCGCAGACCATGGCCTCTCTGTGTGAGGATCTAAATGTATTTTACACCAGATTCGACACAGTAAACACCACGAAACTGGACAGCGTACGCATTGCGGATGACGTCAGTGCGCACACTGTGTCTGAAGAGGCTGTACGGAAGATAGCTTCAGACAGGTCCTGACGGAATCCCCGGCCGTGTCCTTAAATCATGCACGGCTCAGCTGGCTGGAGTGTTCACAAACACCTTCAACCTCTCCCTCTCTATGACTGTAGTCCCAGCCTGCTTCAAAATGGCCACCATTGTGCCTGTACCCAAATCCTCCACCAGCACATCCCTAAACGACTGGCGACCGGTAGCTCTGACCCCCATCGTGAGCAAATGCTTTGAGAAGCTGGTCAAGAACTTCATCTGCTCTGCGCTACCGGACTCACTGGACCCTCTACAATTCGCATACCGCCACAACAGGTCGCCATAGCCCTGACACTACATACTGCCCTCTCCCACCTGGAGAAGAGAGATACGTATGTGAGAATGCAGTTTGTAGATTACAGCTCAGCATTCAATACCATTGTTCCCTCGAGACTGGACAGGAAACTGCAAGACCTAGGATTGA
>JAQQZX010000033.1:29552907-29563807 GCA_030068355.1 Notoglanidium maculatum | reverse complement strand
TCGCCCCAAGATGCTGGGATTGGCTCCAGCTTCCCCGCGACCCAGACGGATAAAGCGCTATAGATAATGGATGGATTTAATATTTACAGTTTTAAATTAAGATTATGGAGATTACCGCATGTGTATAAGTATTTAGATATTAAGATATATATTTTTTTCTTCTTTTTCTACATTTCATTCAGCACAATTCAGAACTTCACTTAACATTTGTGAAACATTTTCAGGCTCAGAGGGAATATATAATCATGAAATTATCTTCCAGGGAGCCTTTTCCACCCTCAAGACAGTATTGTGTGTGTGTGTGTGTGTGTGTGTGTGTTGTTTGATGGAGTGTTATTTTTGAGTGGCTGTACCATGATGTCATCATGTGCAGTAGGGGGGAGGCGGAGTCATGCAGTGTGATTGATAGGTCTGACTACAAACCCTTTCATTGGCAAACCATGGGAAAACTTCCTTTTTGTGTGTGTGTGTGTGTGTGTGTGTGTGTGTGTGTGTGTGTCAGAGAGAGAGAGAGAATTGACAAGATTGAGGAACAAATCACTTTGCCACAGACCCATGCACAGGAACTCAAGACAAAAGAACAGGGGATATGGAGAGAAGAGAAAAAAATGAAAAGGAAAGGAACAGAGAAGTGAAGGAATGTGGAAGTGAAGAAAAGAGATGGAAAGGATGAGATAGCAGAGAAGTGACTGGAAAAGAAAGAAAAAAGTAAAATGTAGTAGGAAATCTGGCATGGAGAGAGAGAGAGAGAGAGGTCTTTGGTATAATGACATCACTGGCTATGTTCCAGATTCCCAACTCTGACAAAAGAGTCGCTGTTACTCAATGAACCTGTCACTGTGTGTGTGTGTGTGTGCGCAGACATTTCTCAAGGTTTCTCACACACTCCTATCTCTCTCTGTAACATGCACTCATGCTAATCTCACTACACATCTACAAATGAGCTCTGACCCATGTTCGTTTGTGTGTGTGTGTGTGTGTGTGTGTGTGTGTGTACTCGGAGCAGACATGTTGTTCTAGTTGCAGTGTAAAATTCCTCTTTGCAGTGAGAGGATGCAGGAAAAGACAATGCTAGACTGTGTGTGTGTGTGTGTGTGTGTGTGTGTGTGTATGTGTGTTCAGTACACTGAGACTTCATGTTTGATGACTTCCAGCTGTATGATAATTGATAGAGACAGATGAGTGCAAAAGATTGCAAACACTCAGAACAAAATAACAAGATATTTAGTGGGTTTTTCTTTAACCTTTTTAAATTGAGCAAATGTGGTTGCTTTATTTGTGGGGTGGGGGGGTTAGAATGAGAACTTTGGGAACACGGACTTTTGACCTTGACTGATAGATGCTAGAGATGTTACTGGATATGAACACATTTATTGGATTGAGCAGATAATGCATCCATAATGCATAAACAAATACAAATGCAAATAATACGCATTAAAAAAAAATCTTTTCTTGTCAGAAATCCTCAGACTCGCTGTGTGCATCAGGATCCCATGGGACAAACCAAAAACTAAATTGTGGGACTGTGAGGTTTTTACTTGGACAGCTGTTGTGGAAGCCTGTGGGAGAGGCTGCCAGATAAATTACCACCCTGAGTGGAACTAAAAAACCCAAATGCCCAAAATGTTCAGGACCAGGGACAGTTAGAGGCATTCTCCCTATTCTTTCTGTGTTTTCAGGGGAAACAAGTTAACAGTGCAGAGTATTTCTGATGGCCAGTATCTATCTCGAATATGACATGATACAGGTAATCTCTTTAGAGCATAAGTCAAATGAGATAGCCTCTCTATGTCTACCTGGATTGAGGCTTATTAATGTCATCATTAAACACCAAAATCTATGATCAGAAGCTACTAATAATAATATTTATTATTATTGTGCAGCCAGTGTTAAGACGCATAATCAGGACATCAGCAGGCAGCAGGCAGATGATGTTCTCTCTGTGTGTGTGTGTGCGTGTGTGTGTGTGTGTGTGTGTATGTGTGTGTGCTTTCTTGAACAAACAAGAAGGATCAGGAATTTTTTGCATGCTGAGGTTGAGATTACAGTAAAACATCGCTCATAGGAAAATCCTGATAACAATCCTGATTCTTATCATAATAAATGTGAATGTGTGTATGTGTATGTAGTCTTTAGTTTCATTCCCTAGCTGTCTGCATGTAAGATGAATTTTTTTGTTGTACCACTGTCATATTAAGAATTATTAAAAAGTAATTCCAACAAAGCACACACACGCACACACTGATCCTCCCACCAGCTCCATCACTCCTCTCTGATGGTTTTGGACATTCTCTGAGCTTCATCTTTGGCTTTTGTTATGATAACCATCTAAGTGTGTTTGATTAATTTGATATGCTAGTAACATTACAATAAATCTGAGTTTAATTTTCAATATTTTTTCTGTTTAAACAATTTCAAAGAACTTTCTGTTGGAAATTAGGGGAGGTTCTCTTCTAAAATGTACCAGAGTTGTGTGCTTTCATCAATCTGCTTTTATCTTTTTAAAGAAAAGTAATGTATTATCTGGAGCTGTAGTTCAAATCCCAGCACTGTCAAGCTATCGCTCATGGGCCCTTGAGCAAGGCCCTTAACCCTCAACTGCTCAGTTGTATAAATAAGATATATGTAAGTCACTCTGGATAAGGGTGCCAAATGACATAAATGTAAATGTAAACAGTCAGGGGAAGTTCATTCCACCACCTAGGTGCCAGGACAGAGAAGAGTCTTTATGGATGCCTTCTTTGTACCCTGAAACATGGTGGAACCAGTCAAGCAGTCCTAGAGGATCAGAAAGAATGTGGTAGAGAGTGGGGTGTGAATGTTTAGGTAGGTACAGTATGTAAGGCAGCTGGGTGCTGCTCTGTTTTTGGCTTTGTTGGCAAGCATCATTTTGAATCATTTTGGAAAGCACAAGTTGAATGCAAGGCATACAGTTGCATTCTGGAATAGAATGTCAAATGGGGCTCAGAGGCACACTTGCCAAGATTGAGATGCAGTAGTCCAGTCTTGAAATGACAAGGAATGGAGCCAACACCCAAGTGGCCTCTGTGGATAGAAATGACCAGATTCTCCTCAGGAGAGGAGAAACTTGCGTAAGTGAATCAGTTTAGTGATGTAAGAAGAGATAAGGACAGTACTACTCCAAGGTTGCAGGGTGAGATATGAGAATTCGGAGATCAAAAGATCTTGACATGATGCTGCATCTGCAAGAATGTACAGCAGCTCAGTTTTGCTGGGATTTAGTTTCAGGTATTGAGCTGCCATCCATGATATGCTGAGATCTGTGCAGAAACACTGATGTTGGAAGAATGAAAGGAGAGGATAAGTTGAGTGTTATTAAGATAGCAGTGGTATGAAAACCAGTGTGACATTATGGCCTCACTGAGAGAAAGGGTATATAGAGATATGACCTCATCCAAAGAGAGTGAGTTCAGAGGGTGACCCGTCACTGTGGATCTCCTCCATGTCTTCTCCTTATGACTTCTAGGTTTATTAAGAAAACTCAGAGTGGTTTTAGAAATTTCAGTGTCATTTCTTAATCATACATGAACATGGTTCTAGAACATTCATGTGGTTCCATACTATTTAGTGCATTTCTAGAATCTAGAATTTCTCTAGAATACTCAGTCTCTGCTCATTTCTAATATTCTCAGTGAGTTCCTATGATAATAATTGTGGTTCTGGAGTCCTCACTGCAGTTCTAGGTATCCTATAGAAACTCAGTGTGGCTATAGAATCATATAGTTACAGTTGTAAAACCATGAGCAAATTACTCTCAAACCCTTGTTGTAACTTTAGAACAGCCATTGTGGCCCTAGAATTCTTGACATTTCTGCAGAATCCTCAGTGCATTTTAAGGTTCTGTATGGGTGCTTGGTGCAGTTTTAAAATTCTCAGTTCAATTCTTGAATCTTGAGAAGCACTGTTCTACAATCCTTTATGAGTTCATGAAATAATAAGTGTGGCTCTTCTTGACTGAGCAAACTTCAATGGATATAGTTCTACATAATCATTGTGGTTCTAAAACCCTCATGTGGTTCCAAACTATTTATCCTGGTTCTATATTTCTAATTCTATAAGAATGGCTTTAGAACCTTTTAACTCTACAAAGCAGCAGAATACAGCAATGCTCACACACACTCAACATAATTTCTTATGTTGTTCTTATGTTCTTACTTTCTGCATGTGTGTGTGTGTGCATGTCTGCGTGCTTGCGTGTGTGTGCCTGTGTGTGTGTGTGTGTGCGTGTGCCCTGCTTGACTGGACAGTAGCGTGACTATAGAACAAGGAACATCTCTCCATCCATCTGTTCTTTCATCAAAGCAATCATATTCCTCAACAATAGCCCTGTATATATATATATATATGTGTGTGTGTGTGTGTGTGTGTGTGTGTGTGTGTGTGTGTGTGTGTGTTGTCTTTTGATGTTAGATTGTGCCAAATTTGGCTGTGACAGAGGGGTCACTTCTGCCCTGGCAATAGTGTTCAGTGTAACACACACACACACTCAGCTGCTCTGGCTCATCTACTTCATCAAATGTGCTTCTAAGCCTCTCAGTCATTCTGTCTCTCTCTGTCTCTCTCTCTCTCTCTCTCTCTCTCTCTCTCTCTCTCTCTCTCTCAATGCATTCTGGGAAGCTGGTGTGTGTGTGTGTTTGGTGGTGTTGCTGATATTATTCAGCCTGTTTTTTAATTGTTTGTTTTTTCTTTGTATATTTATATTCTATTATATATTTATATATCACTACACCAAGGCCTGAGTGCCTGAGCTGCAAATATCAGTTGAAGATGTTCTACCTACTGTTGGAGAGAAAGTTGGTTTTAAGAAAAGTGAGCCTGCATCACATGAATAAACCGTAGTTCCTTTTTCGCTCAAAGAGAATTCAGTTAAGAAACTCATAGAGAAAGGTCTAGTGATTGTTCCAGTTACTCCACTGTATTTGTCACTGTATTCTGGAAAGTGAGATAATGCAAGAAAAGTTCTGCCAATTTATCAAGGATATTAAAATCCAGCTCTAAAACATGAAATGTCCTTTCGAAGATGAGTGTACATGCATTTAGATTCACCAATGCATATACTCGGTTAACTATGACAGTAAAGTGTTCAAGGTGTTCAAAGTTTGTCACATCTATCCAGAAAGCATGACAACAAAATAAAAGGAAATAACCATGCATCACAGGTTCCTTCTCTTTTTGTTCTCTTCATCCTTCCTATGACATGTTTGAGGTTAGGTTCACCTACTATAAATGAGGAAGATTTAATGGAAAGTGAGCTGTGTTATAAGAGTTTATAGAGGTATATAAATATATACCTTATAAAAAAACTTCAGGTATTGTTTATCCAGGAAACTCAGACCAGTGAAGTCAAATGAAGAATATGGTGGAAGGTTAATGTAATGTCATGGAGCAAATTTTAGCGCAGGGGTAGCAATACCTTTGCATAGGGTCTTGGAGTAACTGTTTTGTCAACACTAGAAGCAGTAAAGGGAAGAGTACAGTTGGTTAAAGCAGACATCAAATGAGTCAACTTTATATTAGCAAGCATCTAATCAATGGTAGAGAGGGTGCAAAGGTACTACAGTAATTAAAAAACACTTTGGGCAATATAATGGAGTAGGAGTTGTGTGTTATAGAAGGTCAATTCTGATATTTGGAGAGTTAAACATAGAAGTGATAAGCAGTACACTTGAAGAATGACTGAGAATCAGGTTAGTGCTGTAAGGCTCAATACGTTTTAAATATCTAATGATTTTTGTTGCATAAGCTGTTGTTTAAACCTCATGGCCTCTACACATCATCATTTAATTTCTGTTTGTTTTAATACATCATCATTTACTAAAACTTGTCCATGCTGGGATTTTAATGCAAAATTACTACAAAACCATGAATTTTGTGAAAATGTGAGTGCTTTTGTCGACCATGGAAAAAAAAAACAAGTCTCAGTTTAGGAATTTAGAAATAGAAATAGAAAACCAACATTCAAGTCTTTTGTCAGCAATTTGCTGTATTTCACTTTTCAGCACTAACTATAGAAGCACTTGAGCAGAACATTGGGTTTCTTGAGCAAGAAAAAAACTAGAACTCTGGACTCGACAACATTTTAAAATAAAATGAAATTTTGTCTCACTAAAAGATATGGATGCACCCAGTGCAGTGCTTCATCAGCCTAGGAAAAACAATCACACAGCATGAAGTTATGGCTGCTTTATGTCTTCCTGATGGAAAAATTACCACTGAGTTCTGAAAAAAGACATGCTTCACAGTTTTACACCAATCTCTACAAGTATGAAAACTTTAATAAGGCAGAGATGTGCAAAGAAATCAGCTGCACTAAGATCTTAAGCAGCCCTGACACTTGCATGAATTGTAGGTCGCAAACAGGTCTGCATTGTTGTGTGCTAACACATGCCAAAAAGGGGGCATGACTCTGTTGTCATCACTACAAAGTTAAGCATAGTTAAGCAAACTGGGCACCCACTATTTGCACATAAGTTGTGATGATGTCACGGTCACTTGGCTGCCACTCGTTCACTCGGCTGGGGCATTATGGTTGACCATCAGACGACATTAGACGAGGAGGAAAGAAGAAGAAGAGAGGAAAGAGTCCCAGGCAGAAAAAAGAAACCAAAGAGTGTGTGGTCAGAGAATGGTTGACCAGAAGACATTAGTATAAACAATATGATTGTTGACCGAAATGATGGTGCTACTTTTGGTGAGCATGGTGCTTGCCACTGCATGCTGTGTGGAAACTTTGTGCAAAGTATATGCATTGTATGCCTTCCAGTATGTGCCAGTGTGTTCCACAGGTGTTTGCATTGTGAAAAATTCCCACACAAGCAGTGCAAGCAGTGACATTCCATAACACGCAATTATTGAGAATAGGTTTTGTCATGCCAAATTTTTTAAAATTTCAAAAATCATGCATGACTTGGAACGCACGCAATTGAGACAGAGTGCCACGAAGCTCCATTCACTCTTTCACAACTAGTTCCCTCATTGGCATGCAACAGTGCATGTCTCTTCATGCCACCTCTTCATGCAAGTGCGAGGGCTACTCTTCTCTTGATGAAGCAGTCTCAGAGCTCTCATCAGGTCATTCTCCTGGCATCAATGGCCTGCCAGCAGATGTTTACAAGCATTTTAAGCATTTGCTGAACAAGGATTTTTATGATGTTGTTCCTTAATAATTAATGATGAAATGCTACCAGTGTCCTGTCAATAATTTGTTTTATCCTGATGGCAAAAAAAAGGAGATTTTTGTTGTTAAAGAACTGGAGACCAGTATCACTGCTGTGTACTGACTATAAAATCATATCCAAATATTTATCAAATAGTCTTAAGACAATGAATAGATGATGGGGTGGGAATAATTATGGTTGGTCAGGGAGCTAGATCTCCAGAAACAGGGCTGATGATCTAAATGGAAATGGTTGTTACCCCAGCTGTCATAAAGGCAAAGAGCCCTAGTTGCTCTAGTTGGTTGCCTGGATCTTTTGGCACAAGTTATTTGAGTTACAGCCACCTGAATACCTGATCTCAGAAATCCAAAGAAGATTAGTCAATTGGCCAACCCTGGACCTGATCATCTGCCCTGTACTTGCCAGTGCAAGAAGGGGGATGATCACTAGTTCCATCAAGAATCATGGCTTTTCATCTATAAGCAGCCCCAAGCCTTTTATAGCAGTAAGATATCACCTGGGTTTACACAACATGTGGATTGTTAAGGAAAACTATTGACATTAGAAGGGACTAGTTTAACTGGTATTTAACCCTTTATCTGTCTGTCCTCCATGCCAGGAAAATACTCGCTTTCCAAAGAAACTATCTTGCTCCTGGACCTTGGCTGTATGAAGAAGCTCTCTCTTCAGCCAATATGCACCCAAAATTGTTGACTGTGGAATGCTCAACACTCAGACACCTTATCTGCCCAAACATCATTGAAGGCTGTGATAAAACTGGCATAAAAAAAACTGCTGTGGAAAATGCACACAGAGGCAATAACCTTCTTTGTCAGTTCTATTCTGATACGTCACTTTCAAATACATAGACAGTAAACCAAGATTAAGTCTTGAATGCAGGAGATTGGCATGAGGAAGATGGGCAGCTTTTATCTTTCACAACTCCACAAAAGAGAGAGTTCATACTGACTGGGAAAAGGGCACTATACATGGGCTGTGTGAAGGTGAGCCACTTACAGGAGCTGTCTGTGATGGACGCAACAGGGTGCGCTGTTTGACACAGACCTTCCACATAAAGGCAGATGGGGAGACCGTACAAGCTTCCATTAAACACCTGGACAGATGATCTCCAGTGGTGAAGTGTACATGAGGTTTATTACCTGTGAGACTTCAAATTGAATAATGCATACTATGAATTGACAAATCATTTAATTGAAAACACTTGGGGTTTCAATAATATACTTTAATTTTTACTTTGTATTTTGTAGTTTTTAAGCTTATTTACTGTTTTTTTTTATTTTAATTTTAATTGGCTGCTTGTTCGTAATGTGACCGTGAAAAATGGTTTAACAAAATGTGTTAGTTTTGAATTTAATTTGAATAAAAATTATTTCCTGATTTAAAACAAATATGTTATAATGATGAAGAATGATAAATGCAGCTCTAAACCCCAGGTACAGTTTGAGAATCCTCTAGTCCTGTCCTAAACCTCTGTATAGTCCTCTTTAGTTTTTAGAATAATGAGTGTGGTTCTAGAATCCTCAGTGCATTTGTGGATTCCTTAGGGAAACTGAAGGTGGCTCTAGAATTTTAAGTACTTTTTAATGAATTTGTTCATAGAATCTTCAGTGTGGTTATAAAATCCACATTTGGTGTCAACCCATGCTATTTAGCACAGTTCTACAATGGTCAGTTGAGTACTGACACCTTAGCTCAGCACCAGAACACTCATGGTCACTTTCAAATCCTCAGTGTAGCTCCTGAATCCTGGCCTGTAGAGCCCTCATTGCAAGTCTACATTCCGTAGGGAAGGTTAGTGCAGATCTGGAATCCTCAGTGCAGTTCTAGGATCCTTAGGGAAGCTCAGGGTGGCTCAATGCCCAGTGCAGATCTTTAGTCCTCAGTGCAGCTCCACAACATAAGTGAGGCTTTCACATCCTCAGTGTAACTGTATAATGCTCATTGTGGTTTTCAAATCCTCAGGGTTGCTCTAGAATTCTCATTGTTGTTCTAGCTAACTTACTGATATTCAGTGAAGCTCTAGAATTCACTTTGCAGTCCTAGAGTCTTCAGTGAGCAGTTAAACAATCCTCATTGCAGTTCTAGAATTTCTCATAAGCACAACTCTACTATCGTTAGTGTGTTCATGGAATAATTTGTGCAGTTTGAGGTTTCTTCGGGAAGCTCAGTATGAAAGTTGGAAACATCATTATACTTCCAAATGTGGTTCCAAACTATTTATTGCAGTTTTGGAGTATTGTGCTTTTCTTCAAGCCTAATAGTGTTTCTGGAATAATTAGCATGGTTCTGGATTCCTCAGTGCAGTTTAAGTTTCTTTAGAGAAGACTGGGTGAGTTAATTATTGTAGTTCCTCAAACAGTTTCTGAAACCTCAGTGTAACTCTCAAATAATGTGTTGGGTTAAAAAAGATTTATTATTAGCAAAATGAAAAAAATGTTCGTTAGTGTTCTGATACACTGCAATGAAAGACATTATGATTGTTAATAATTAAATATCTATTTTGTAATCTAATTTATTGAAAATCAATTTTTTTTTTGTTTTACATGTGTTGCTAAAGGCATTGCTGCTGAATTGATCGTGGTTGATCATGGGATACACACCCTAACACTTGCAGGCATCCTCACCTTTACCTTTACTGCAAGAACTCTGGTGCAGATATAAGTTGAAAAAAAAAGTGTTATGAGAATTTGTCTTCTTGTTTTATGAAAAAAAAAACCTAGAATGCAAAAATGAAACAAAAAACCTGCAGTGTTCTCAAAACAACACGCACTAAACTCTCATTAATGTGGAGCCACTGGACACACACACACACACACATACACACACACCCCTTGTCTGGCAACAGTGTAAGGCAGTAAGGCGCCAGTGTACAGACTCTGCTCTCTGGGGAACAATAACACAGTGCTTCATAAAAACTTCAAACGGTGCTGCCAAGGGCTTTATAGGTGCCTCAGAGCGTTATGAGCCTCAAGGGGTGGTGGGGGGAGACACACACACACACACACTCACACACACACACACACACACACACAGAGTATGAACAGGTGATCTATACGCCACAAGTCCCTGGTTAGTTGATAAACACAAACTGCAACAGTGGCTTTTTGATCTCTCTCTCTCACACACACACACACACACACACAGACATACTTCATGTAGTCAACTGTAGATCACTAAGTAGTGAGAAAGTTCACCAGAGATGTCGTATTCTTCTTGGCGTATCTCTTTCTTCAGTCTAAGCTCTGCTCCCTGAAGATGCAAAAGCAAGATTTGAGGATTGAGGAATTCATGCGTGAAGTCACATGTCATGTGTTGTCATTCTAGTAATACCCTGTGTGGCTCTATAATCCTTGATCCAGCTCTAGAAAACAAAATGTTTTTCTATCCTCAAAGTAGCTCTATAATTTTCAGTGTGGTTACAATATTCTCAGTGCAACTTCAGAATCCTCAGATTGGCTATAATATGCCATGTAATTTCATGCTGTCAACTTTGGGACCTGTGTTACATGTATTTTTATGACAACATGCATGTGCACATTTGCAATTTTAATATGAACCTCAGACTTGAATGCTCAGTGTGTTTTCATTATTCTCATTGCAACCCTAGAAACCTTAGTGTGGTTATAGTTCAATTCAATTCAATTCAATTTTATTTGTATAGCGCTTTTAACAACAGACATTGTCTCAAAGCAGCTTCACAA
>JAQQZX010000033.1:29479281-29514186 GCA_030068355.1 Notoglanidium maculatum | reverse complement strand
TAAAATAGGGGTGATGTGCTCATATTTTCTTGTTCTAGTAAGGACCCTTGCTGCTGCATTTTGGACTAACTGAAGCTAGTATGTATGATACTTTCAGAACTAGGTGTAACTTATAAGTGCAAACAGTGTGACCAATGTATGACAAGACACACTGCAGCTGTACAACAATACAGCTTTAGTTTAAAACGGTCATAGGTTGGCCTGTTTTTTTACAGTAAAATCTCTCTCTTCTTCTCCTCTATAGCTACCATCCCACCCTCTAACTCCATCCAGGCATGCAGAGAGCCGAGGCCTGACTGTGGCTCCTGCCTACCACACGCTCCCTCACTCCTCCTCTCATGGAGCTCCACACAGCACTGTAATGTGGGGGCCTCTAGAACCTCCCAAAACCCAGAAACCGTGGAGTCTGAGTTGCCTGAGGCCAGCACCCCCACTCAGACCATCAGCTGCCCTCTGTTATAAAGAGGTTGGTGTGTGTTTGGGTCGCTACATCTATCCTGTTGATGACTTTATGGGACTGGTGGCATGAGTATTGGCTTATATATTTTCAGATTGGTTGATCATATGTATTTTGCACCACAATGTAAAGTCTTAAATGTGTATTTTAGGGGTAAGCAAAAACCTGTTTGGTTAAACATCTAAAATGAGATATGAACTTGATTAGGTTTGAAAGAATTTATAATGATGCCAACGTGTGTGATTCTTTTAAACAAACATTTATTTCCATATGAAAATTCATGTTCTTCTTTAAAACAATTGTGTAACTGAAGTGTAAACTGTCTCCTGTATTTATCCTATTTTCTCACTTTAAACTCTCTAATTCATCCTGATCCTCTCCTTTCTTCGCACTGCTCCAGGATCTCAGTAAAAGCCCCAAAAGTATGAAGAAGCTTCTGCCCAAACGGAAACCTGAAAGGAAACCATCTGATGAAGAGTTTGCATTGAGGAAAAGTAAGTTGATTGATTTGTTCATGCAAGTTAGTGAAAGTTAGTGTTCATGAAAGTTAGTGTGGTGACACACATGTAATTACTCTGTAACTGTAACAGGTACTGTAGCACTGGAAGAGGATGCTCAGATCCTGAAAGTGATAGAGGCCTACTGTACGAGTGCCAAAACCCGCCAGACTCTCAACTCAAGTAAGATTGAGTCTGTATATCATAGGGTTAACGCTACATAACGCTGTGTCTCTTTGATGTTAACTAAGTCACTCTTGGAACTCTGCTAACATTGTCGTCTTTTTCTCTTTCCTCTTCACTCTTTTTGACATAATTTATTTATTCACTAATGATCTCCTTCTCTTTTTTTCTATCCTCTTTTTTAACATTCACATATAACCATTTTTCTGTTTCCATTGCCATCTCTCAACCTTGGTTACACAATTTTTCTTACCTTTTTATCCATATGGTTTTTGCCATCCCATGTTACCACCATTGCGTTTTGGGGAAATCTCCCACTCCTCATTCATATGATTGGACTGTCCTCCCCTGCTATGGCTGGTGTGCTGTCTCCGCTGCCCATCTCAGCATGGCAGGGCACTGATCTGATGCATAACCATGTGTTGGATCAGTCGAGCATGGAGTGTATGGGCCGCCGCAGCAGCATCTCTCGGCCCGAGGGCAGCTCAGACCTTTCAGAGGATTCGGACTATGACAGTATATGGACAGCTCACTCTTACAGGATGGGGCCGGTTTCCCGTAAGAGCTGCAGCTCCTACATCTCCCACCAGAACTAAACTCCCTCACTTGTACTATTTAACTTCATTCACTTTAGTTTATTTATTTAATTTATTTTGATGTCTATTTATATTTTTATTTATTATATTTGTCTTTTCACTTGCCTGTATTACACCTCACTCCTTGTCCTCTTTGTGCACTTCTCCAAATTGGTCCTTGTTGCCTTGACACCTTTTTTGCCTGTTCTGTTGATGTCCCCTCATGTGATAGTTGGGGAATATGCCTTTCTCTGTCTTTTAATTAGTATTTCATCAAAAAGAATAAAGAGGGATATTTGTTTGTGGGCGATTGAAACATGACCTCGTCCTGCTAGAAATTATAAGATCTCAACTTTGTAAATATTTTAGTATTGTCATATGTTTGAAATGTGAAGTATTATTGTTTACCTAAGGGAAGCATTGGACACAAGAATTCCAGCTTCATTTATTTCAGGATGCAAGACAATAGAAGAGTTGGACACAAAATGCTTTGTTAAAATACAGGAAAATCATGAGTTGCAACTTTGGACAGTATTAGTGGATGCACATCTGTCTTTTATTTATGTATTTATTTTTGACTTGTACAGTATATGCATTTTTTAATTTTTATATGTTACATGTATGTTCATAATAATGTCTACATATGGTATGATTGTTTGCCAAGATATGCTGAATTTTAATGTCACTTCAAAAATTTGTTTGATTTTAAACCAGGTATGTGGTTTGTGGTTCTTTGTTACTCATTTGAAGCTCTGTGAGTACCTGTAGTGTTTTAAGAAACTTTTTCTCTCTTATGTATGATTTGTTTATCAGACAAAAGAGAAATACATATTGCCAGTTACAAAAGTACTTGAACAAAGAATAAGAATATAACTCTTCATGTTGTGTGGTAATCCTTGTGACCAAGTTCTCTTCTGTGGTAAAACAAAAAAATAGACAAGAAGTTCAAAGCATTTGCTGCCCTTTTGTCTGCTGTACTGTGCCGGTATTCTGATTCCCTGTACAACTCAGAAGTCAGTGATGTTTACGTGGTTCAAAAATAAGATATAATTAATGTGTCCATTACATATGTATATATACATACATATATACGTAAAGATTCCAGTAAGAAAGAACAGTCACTGTAATATACATTTTCAATAAATATTGGCTTTATTAGACTTTTGTCAATATTTTTGTCCTTTCTGGTGAAGTACTAGAACCATAATTTTATTTCAGTGCTTAATTTGCTTCTATAAATGTTTCTTATTGGTTTCAGGAATTTGGAACCATTATTGGAATTTTCCTGTCTTGACATTTCCTCTCGGCATGACTAACCGGTCTTACTTCAGCCTCCTGCACAGTTCTTTTAACATGATCCTTTCACTGTTTCAGAGAACTTGTGCCTCTTTAACTGTTTTCACCAATCAGTCCTTCACATAGAGATTTGTGAAAACCAAACTGCAGGACTTTTCTTTTGGAACAGGACAGAGGAGAGACACTGCTCCAGCCTTGATACTACCTGCAGTGGAGAAATTCATCATGGAGGAGATCAAAAGCAATGGACAGGCTGTAATGGAGGAGAAGTAAGAATACATGAGTTGGTATAGAATACCTATTTTTCACAAATTCCTTTCCCTGTTGAGAAACCATTAAATCAACCGGTGTGTAATAAATTAGATTTCACTGCCATTCAATACCATCAAAATAACTAATTTGAACTCTTACAGGAGTCTCGTTGATGTTGTTTATTCACTAAAAGATAAAGTCCAAGAACTTAAACAGGTGCGTATGGACCGATCTCTCTCTGTCCCTTTCTCTGTGGTACAATAAAGTTACCTTTTTATAAATAGCTTGATGTAGTCATATGACTTACTAAACCAACAGGAAACTAAGAAAATTAAACGATCTCTGGAAGAGGAGCAGCGAGCTCGTAAAGATCTGGAGAGAATTGTACGGAAAGTTCTAAAGAATATGAATGACCCATCTTGGGATGAGACCAATTTGTGAGATCACGAGAAAGCATCTTGCAGGTTTGGTAGCATTTGTGGGGATTGTAAATTTTATATTTTGCATGAATTTGGAACCAATTCTGGTTTTAAATATAGATTAACATTTTTGGCTCATTGTCGTATTATAGTAATTATGTAGTAATTATATAGTAATTAGTGCACTTTCATCTCATTGCAGTCTCTGAAGATGGCATGCCGATGCTTCATACCAAGGATGTACATTGCACGGCCAGAAGTTTGTGGACACCTGACAATCACACTGGAGCTTTCTTATATGCACAAGGGCATTCTGGAATGGGCCTCTTAGTTCCAGTGAAGGGAAATTGTAAAGTTACAGCATACAAGACAATCCAATAGAATTGTGTACTTCCAAGTTTGTGGCAAATGGTTGGGGAATAACTGCATATCTGCTTGATGGCCAGGTGTCCACAAAACCTTTCACAATATGTTGGACTTTTGAGCTCTGGGGGAAAGAAAAAAAAAGAAAGAAAGAAAAAAAAAAAAAAAGACGGTCTCAAAATACAAACGAGTCAAAGGCGGACCATCTCTGCATTGCTTCAACATTATTTATTTATGACCAGTTACAGTAAATACATTATTTTAAAATTCCCTCTGTTAATTCCTGTTAATATGGCTGCAACTAGATATTAACCAATTGTTTTGGAAATTGAGATGGATAAAAATTTGCACAATTCCTCTAACTTTTAACCCAAATTCCTCATATTTGATTTCAGGTCATTACTCACTGATATTGTGTATATTAACTAATGGGTGTAATTCTCATGTAAGACATACTTGGACCATATAACTGACTAGACCAACTGTACTAGAAGAGAAGTGGTTGTGAAGAACTCTTCCTGAATCACTTTGGCTACTATACATATGTAGGAATCTTCACTGAGAAATGTACAGTACATATTACTGTTGCGCATTGTTTAACTGTAAACCTTTTGTTTAGAGATGCTCCATCAGTGCAATTTGTAAATACTTTGGCACTATGGTACTTATTCCAAATGTCCAAATTTTGTTTCATTTTCATTTAAAAAAAAAGTGACCTGGAACTAACCCAATAATAATAATAACTAATTCAGCTAGGTTCACCATGTAATGAATACAAATGAACTTTTTAAAAGATAAAAAGTTATGTTAAAAGCATGTTATGTTTGGGTTTTTCATTAAGAAATTGATGCCACCGAGGGTCTTTTTGTATTTAATAATGAAAATGTTGGTAACTACTATATTACTAATAGCCCTTGAGACATGATTCTATACTACTTATAGCTGCACTTATGTATGGACTGATCAGTCTGTGAGTGCTCATTGATAAGACGGTCAGGACAGGAGTTACCTCACCAAATCACTTTCAGTGAATTTACTGATGACCCTTAACCTCCACATGACTCCCTTTTCATTGTAAATTCTGTAAATAAAGACTTTTTATTAAGATTGGTTGATTATTTTAAAGATTTCTCTGTACTCTGCGTGTTATTAATGAATGTACTTTACTTCAGCACCCATTATTTTGCAATATTTTACATTTTATTTTATTTCAGTCAGGTGTCACTGTTGAGCCAGAAAAGTGTATATATAGATAAGAGTGTAAAAGTAATACCAAAGTTTAAAGCAGTGAAATTTCTGCACTTAGTTCATGAAGGGGAGCCCAACGTTGAGGATGATTTTGTGCCTTTGTCTCATTTCCCTGTACAGCAGTGCAGGATGAAGGTTGTGCATGCACCAGGACCTATTACACTGACAAGGCAATCTAGGCCCTTTGTGGGCGATGATTCTACTTCATTGATTTACAAAGGAAAGGATATAATTTTGCTGGTGTTGGCAAAAAGCTCAAATGTCAGCCTTTTCAGAATGCCAGCATTGCCTTGTTCGTGGATGAATGAGGAGAAAGTCACCTTTTGTCTCCTGTTAAATATTCCTGCATAAATACAAAGGGGCATAATGCCATCCCGATAAAATGGAAGCCCTGATTTATCCCGATTTATCCTTTAGTGTGTAGATAAAACCTGCAGATAAATGCCAGGTTGGCCTTTTCATTTTTTTGTTCACTTCTTTTCTTTTGCAATTTTTTTTAACCCCTATTCAGTTTCGACGACACTGTCATTACTTTCAGTGGTGTGTTCGTGTTATTCATAAGACAACTGTCTCCTACACCTAATAATATTATTAAAAAGGAAACAGCATGATGTGTTCACTTCTTTTTCTTAGCAATGGATATATTTTCTAGCTGTTGTTTGAGTCTTTAGGATTAGTCTTAGTCTTAGTATTGCTTTAGACTAAGGGTGTAAACTGAGGCGTAGACAGTTGAGGACAATGCTAGTAACACCTGTAGAGTGTGATGTTGCTCTATTTGACTCTTAAGTTTCAGGTATTAATACCTCCACTGTTACTGACAGTGAACTATAATAGCTGTCTTTGAAGGCCTGAGTGAAAGGGACAGCAGGACTCTGTGGACATTGAATCAATTAGCTTTTGACCAACCTATACACACACTAGCACACACTTCTAAGACCCTGTCTTTTCCTTTCTTCCCCTGGGTCTATTCAGTAGCTTGTGATCATTTAGATTTGACATGCATTGTGGCTGAGCTTGTCTTCCTCTTTTGCTCTCTCCCTCTTTTGCTACTGTCTGTCATTAATTTCCAGGCTTTACAATTTGCCAAAAAGAAAGAGAAAGGAGAGTGAGGGACGGATGGATGGATAAGAGCTCAGTGTCCTTTTGAAAGGGTTTGTTATTGCACAAAAAACAGCCGCCCAATAATTTTTCGTCAATGTTTAACTCTAAAAGCCTTTCCCCGTCAGCTTTGAAAAGAAGAGCAATAAAGCCCTATTGAAAAGGACTGAATAAAAACAGTCCTCTGGGGCTTTGACCAAAGGGCTTCTTTTCCTCTGCCTCTAATCAAATAGGAACTGAAATGAATTAGTTTTCTTATGAAAATAGCCTTTGTTGGCGGGGAGGCCAGTAATTCATAAACAATAAGCAGTGTCATTGTGTGCATAGTAATATATTCATGCTGTGGAGAGGCTAGAAGGCAGAACTATGGCTCTGTGCATGAGGAGAGAAGAGGGATGGATTACTCCTGGACTTTATAAACAGCTTGCTCAGTGAGCACTTCTCTTTACCTGTAAGCTCCCATTCTCGTTATCTCTTATTTCTTTTCATCCTTTTGCTCTTTTTCTTATCTTCTTTCTTGTCCGCATGTTTTTTCTTTCTGCAGTTGCCTTTTTCCACACTTCTCACTGATTCTTTTTTTCTTTCTTTTTTTTTTGGACATTCCAGCAATGTGTCTGTGATTTGGAGCTTACGTTTAACTCTCCTCCCTTTCTTGGAGTCAGAGGACCTGCTTTTTTTCCCCTTTACATCTAACAAAGTTAGCTGTAGTGTTGGATGTGTCTCCTAAATGTTCATCTGCCCTCTCTAGGGGATACGAATGGACTAATGTGCCTACAGGAGTGGAAAGGGTGACCGGTGCCCTGAGGGAATATTTGATGCCTGTCATCACAGAGCAGGTGGAACCCAGGAAACAGACGATGTAGAACGAATCACAGAAAAAAGCGAAGCAAGAAGATGGAATTAAATTTTAAGGATTATGTATTTTCTATTGCAGGGTGTATTTTTACTGGCACATGAACACCTGATGGAACTACTTGACAAAAAAGGGAACAGTTAGTAGTTGTCTTCATTAACATCTTTAGACAAATGTGATAACTGGAGGAACAGTTGCTGACATCTGACCACGGTTTGCTTCTCAACAGCTTTTCCTTTCCTTCTGCTATTTCAAGTCAGTGGAATTATGTGTCCTGTCAAAATTCCCATATTGCTCACATAAGAAGAAGAAGCATGAGGAAACTGAGTGGAAGCTCATTGAAGGAGATGCCGATCCTCTGTAGCTATCTTTTGATATTACTCTTGAGACTGATATCATCTGCAACCTTTTTTTTCTTTCTTTCTTTCTTTTTTTTTTTTTTTTTGAAGTACCACCATAACCAAATGTGGAGTAATTTAACCTTAGTTTTTGGTGCTGTTGAGAAGCCAGCTACAGTACATACATCTGCAAAAAATCTAGCTTACTCCATAAAGAAGAATTAAGCTTCTCAGGACCATTTCTGTGGTGGAAATAGTTTGATTGGAAATAAATCTCTTTTGGAGCTGTGACATGTCATCAATAAACCAGCTAACAAGTAAGTAATTGAGTGTGTTTCGTGTTCTTTAGGCTCAGGCTCAGAATTGCTCGTTGCAGAATGTACTGATTTTAGTGAACCTTTTTCTAAATGATTCTCGTGAATCAGTTCACTTTTTTCGTGGCGCTTTTTGATTGAGTCGGTCAAGTTCGAATCACAGAAATATTGTTTGCACGTTGTTCAGAACCTACACCAGGGGTCGACAGGGACCTCCACAACAGATTTTCCAGTAAAAAAAGAAAGCCATTTGTTACGTACGAATCAGTTTTCCCAGTCCGTGCTGCTGAGGAAAAATGGTACATTTCTTAGTAATCTCCATTTTCTCAGAAGCCTTGCATTATTACTAAGCTACTTACATCTTACGATTCGAGTCAAGAAATTACCTGAATGCAATTCTTACTAGTTTCCACCTCCTACTGGAGCTAAAATAGACATACAGATTCACCATTATTACATCACAATGTGTCTAACAGTATCAAAGATGCTCTATCTGCTGAAAAAAAAATCCACTCTGACTAGCCACCATCTGCCAAAACACAAGTAAAGCTGTGGTCAAGCTGGTGGCAGACCAGCTGGTATAAGAGCTAGGTGAAAGGACCCAGTTTCTGAAAAGTAACTACTAATACTACATCATAGATAAGTAATTCTTAAGAAAATAACACAACACTAAGTTAATTCGAAAACCTCAAACAATGAGGCCCCGTTTGATCAACTTTAGTCAGATAATATGGGAGCTGGAAAATACCTTAACAGCCGGTAAAGATGGTTTACCTGTTTGACCAACAAGGTCAGTGCTCTGGCAGCTGCTCAGATGAAACATGGGTTTTCCAAATTTCAGATGTTTCAGGGCTCTGAAATGTATTGATGGTATATGATATTAAAAAGTAATCCGAATGAGGAGTCTGTTTTATACCACATACCTATAAGAGTAGCTGGCGTCGAGAGTCTCAGTTCTTAGACACAGACCGGAAAAAGAAAACCTTGTTGTAGTGTCAATATTTGTACAGCAGAGGGCAAAGTTGTACCTGTAGAAATGATGTCGGGCAAATAAGACTTCAAAAGTAGCTCATTCACACACTCAGAAACAGTACATTTGTAACTTTTTAGCAGTGTTTCAGAGAATTAAAAAAAATATGTGTTTCCCATGTTTTCCCAACAATGTGACAGAAATATACTTTTAAAAGTAACAAGTGGCTTCCGATGCCAAACATCTCACCTTTATCACTGTGTTCAAGTTCCCAACCACTAGATGGCGCTCTTGATACATATTTTCAGTCTTTACGCACTTGTACGCTCCTTGGTATATTTTCCTTTCCAGCAGGACAGTGATGTGGTCCTGGACATCTTTTGACCTCCTAGTAAAATCCACGTGTAACTAGAACAAGGATAGAAGCCTTGGTATTACTGCACATCTGTTTGCAGTGGAAACACAGCAGTAAGTTTGATGTAAATGGTTGTCTGCAGTTTTGTGTGCACAAGCAATTTATATTTCTGACTTGTGTCCAGTCCCGATTATATTTTACTGCTTTGCTTTCCAACACAGTGTACATTCTGTCTTTATATGAGTCGGTCCCTGTGATCTGATGCCATTGTGTAGATTTATGTGTGATTGAACCTGATGGAGGTGACAAACGAATGGTCAGTATTTGTCTTTGGCACATAATCACTTAGCTAAAGTGATATAAAGGCAGTGTAATCCCAGTTTATCCCTTGAACAGATACATATAAAAAGGGTTTGCCAAACTGTTGAGCTGAAGTGGCTTTACTAGCTAAGGTTACTAAGCTTGCTCTGAAGGATGCCTAACAATGGACATTGAATTTGGGGAACATTTGCTGGGTTACATGTTTATTAAATATGTCCTAAATATATTGTAGAATACTGAATTAGAATATATATTGAGGAATAAATATTGTAGAATATTTTGTACACTCACAAGTATACTTGGGCAAATGCAAAAACAAATTGCATACAGGTTTTGAGAGGAAGGAATGGTCAATCAGGGACTTTTACAAAAAAAAAACCTAAAAAAAAAAAAAAAAAAAAAAGGGTACCCAAATCAAATGTTGATTGTGTTGATGTGTATTTGAATTCTGTTTCTTTAGTCTAAGACAAATAAGAGTTACAGCTTCTATGGGTGTTTTCTGTAACCAAGGTTAAAATTGGTTGGCCCTCTAGCTTCACCTTTTCCATGTTAGTCTGCGAAATGCTGTTATCAGGCTCCACAATGAGTAGTATGTGGGTTACACTAATTTGGTCTGTTAGAGCAGGGATAACACTGAAATGTGCAGGACAATTGTACTTCAGGACCCGGGTTGGGAATCTGTGATATACAGGAGTGCTGACTTGGCATCCAGCACAACTATCTGAATAAGAACGCAGGGCATATCTGATTTTAAGCTGTGCATTTTTTTTTTTTTTAACTTGAGCTGTGTCCACGATGACATCCCCACCCTCCCCTTGCCCTTTCTCAGGCTCAGCCATTGAGCATTTGATTGACAGGTGCCCAGATGTCAGCTTTAAGTAAGCAATCTTTATTCGTTTCTTCGTTCACTCCGTGTGTATTGGAGGACCTCGGTCTACTTATGTGTTTTAGTGTTGTGTTTGAGCCAACCTTCTCTCTTTCACTTCATTTCTGACTTGATTTCTTGCTTATTCATTTACTTATCCAATGCTCTTTTTATAACGGATACACATTACCAGCGACAGGCACTCTGTATAGAGGCCAATGACAGAGATGGCAGGCCATCAGTTTTAGCTTTAAGACTGTATTAATCCGTCTCCGCAGCCTATAGAGTAGAGTGCTGTACCTGAGTTTCTGTCATATGAGAGCATCACAGCGGAGATTCAATCAGAGTAATGGTCAGAGTCTCACAGTGCATTTGTATCGATCCTTGGGACATTGTATTGGCTGCTTTAGTGAAAAGGAAATTGTGTGCTATTTTCTAGTCGTCACAGTCTATTTGTCATTTAGAATTTGGACATCCTGTTCTGTGGCCTGAATATGAATTTTAAGACTATCCTTGTTTGTATGCTTGCTTGCTTGACAGTATTCATTTGTCTTCTTAGGTATAATGCATGTGCTTTAATACTTAGTTTGTACAATTTGGCCAGTTATTTAAAATTCCTTCATGTTCTTACTTTGAGCATATTCAGCAAGGAATAAATTCCATCTGGTGTCCTGAGTTTCAGAATTAATAAAATAATAGAAGTGTGTGATGCACTTCACTCACACAGGTTCTAAATCTATGCAGGATTGCAGGATTTTACTACATACCACTTATTTTAAGAATAACAACAACAACAACAAAAAACCCAATTAGTTTTCATTGTGTTTTTTGCTGGGTATTTTAGTAAAAGTCTACACAATAATGAAAGAAACTGTGACATTCAGCACAAACAAGCCCTTTTGTTGTGAATCATTATTAGGGTTATAAATTCATTTTATCTCTATTGCTGATAACCCATTCATGATCTGGCCATTAAGAATTTGATAGGCTAATTGAATAGAGCTTGGCCTCACACTTTTGTAATAGACCATTATACATCAGGGGAGAAGGTGACAGGGACACAAAAGGTTGTGTTTTAGAACGAGACCCTCGGCCTTTCTGCCTTCGACTTTACAATAAGTTTTGCAGCTTTAACTGTGAGGGAGTGCTTCTCTTTTGCATCGATTGTCCCCTTGCTATTCCCTTCTGTTCTCTTTCATAGAAGGAGAGAGTAATGGGTCTATTGAGGGCCATGATACAGAGCCCTGACTCTTATCTAGATTCTTCATGTGCTGCTGGGCCACACGGACCATTAACCTCCATTGTTTTATCTAATTCTAGTGATTAGTGACAAGACCTACAGTCCTTGTGTGTGTGCTCTGGGCAGAGAGATTGTTGATCTTTTTGTCTGTGAGTTTGTGTGTAAAATGGTTTCACTCTTCATCTAAGCTGGTGTGTATTTCAAGGAAAATGTTGATGTTATGATGCATATTGCATATTGTAATATTTGTTGGCTCTGAATATCACTGAGCAAATCATGCAAGAATTTTATATAATCTCTATACTTATAATATATCAATATATAGATTTAGCAGAGTAAAGGACCTTGCTAAAAAAAAGAGACTAAAACTAGCACACCTACCTTTGAGTTCTGAATACCATATGTTTTTGATATTCTTATTGTCTTTTTCAAGGACGGTCTGCAAGAGCTCACAAGCTGGGAAAATTGCTAATATTTTTCCGATACATTCATGCTGTTTTTTGCTATCATATTGTGTTCTCCTTTAGGGAAATATCAGTGTTAAAAATACTGATGGGGAAAAAGAATAGACAGTAATGGCTTTATTAAAGTCATAAGATTTAGGAAAGTAATGAAATGAAAATGTATTGGTACATTTGAAGAAATGTTTTCTTGTTTGGTAAAATTCTAATTTCCAGTGGGATCTGCTTTTAATTTACTTTAAATAATAGCAAATTAATTACGCTAATGATTGTTAAAGCCAGTCAATGACTCTGATAAAGCTACCCACAGTGATCCATGGCTCCAAATCAAAGGTCAGGGTGAAGAATGTATGTACATAATTAACTCTTTGATTTAGGTTTAATCAATTCCCTTTTTTACATTTTAAATTTAAGCACATACTGATTATGTGATCATACATTTGCCATTATCTGTCCTTATTTCTAATTTCTCTGATCGTTCATTTCTCTATGCATCCATTAATTTTACCGACAGATTACCTTTAACTTTACTACAAGACTCTAACTGTATATCTAACCAAGTATACACTGATTGTCCACTTTAAAAGGAACACCTGTACACCTGCTTCTTTATGCAGTTGTCTAATCATTCAATCATGTGGCAGCTATGATCTATGTATATACATGTGAAGAGCTTCAGTTAATGTTCACATCAAACATAAAAATGGGGCAAACATGTGATCTCTGTGATTTTACCTGTGGCATGGTTGTTGGAGTCAGATTGGAATTTTAGAAACTCCTGGGATTTTGACACACAGCAGTGAAACTGGACAGTTTGGGTGAGTCTGTGCCCATGATAGCCTCAGATCCTTGTTCTTGGCTGACAGGAGCAGAACCTGATGTGGTCTTCTGCTATTGTCACCAACCCACCTCAAGGTTTGATGTTTTGTGCATGCTGAGATGCTTTTCTGCTCACCATGTTTATAAAGTGTGATTATTTGAGTTAGTATATCCTTCCTGGCAGTTCAAACCAATCTGGTCATTTTCCTCTCACCTCTCTCATTAACAAGGTGATTCCACCCACAGAACTGTCACTCACTCAGTGTTTTTTTTTTTTTTTTTTTTGCACCATTCTCTGTAAACCCTAAAGACTATTGTGTGTGAAATTCCCAGGAGATTGGCAGTTTCTGAAATACTCAAACCAGCCCATCTGGCACCAACAGTCATGGCACTGTTAAAGTCACAAAGCTCACACTTTTTCTTCATTCTGATGTTTGATGTGAACATTAACTGAAGCTCTTGATCTGAAGCCTGCATCTGAATTTTGTTATGCATTGTGGTGCTGCCACATGATTGGATGACTGAATGAATGAGCAGGTGTACAGGTGTTCCTATTAAATTGGACAGTGAGTGTATGTCCAATGTATTAAGAGTGGAGAAATTTGTAGACTGATCAAAACTAAGGTTAAGTTTCACAGTTTCTCATTCTGCATTCCAGGATTCTCAGATATTTATATTGTTGAATTTTCTTATAATTGCAGATGAATGCAAAATAAAAGCATTGAAAACCCACTTTTCAATAACAGAGGCGCAGATATTGGACACTATTTTGCTTGTGGTAAAAGTAAGCAATTCTTGACACTCTCTTGATACGTCATAGTCAGATATGTGAACAGTTGAGCGTGTGCAGTATTGTAGGTATACTACTGACATGCAATGAAATGAGCTGTTGCTGTATTTTAGTGTTGTTCTGGTGCACTGTAGTACATCCATGTCACACTTTTATACACAGGCTCATTTAGTGCACACACACACACACACACACACACACACACACACACACACACACACACACACATGCACACACACGCACACATTATGCTGCACTAATATTTATGTACTTTATCTGCAGTGGTGTTTTAGTGTGCTCTTGAGTGCTGAGTGTTGTTGACAGAGGGAGTGGAGGTGTGTGCTGCTATCACTCTACCTGTCAGAGCAAACACACACACACACACACGCACAACCCTGTCAGAGAGGACGCTCCAAGTCAGTAGTGCTACATGGAGAGGCTGGTAATGGCGTCTATTTCGGTAGAAGTGCTGCTCTCTTCAATTGAATGACACTTACAAATGTGTCAGCACTGTCACCAGGACATGGTCATCATGATTTACAGGATTTGGCCGTGTGTGTGTTTTTTTTTTTTTTTAGTTTATTTGTTTTTGCATGGTCTAGTGGTTATAAACTGGGCAAAACTTCAGCCCGAGGCTTTATATAAAATTTTATGTTGCCACTGTAGCTTTTTATAACACATGCGTTCTGTAGATCACATCATACACCATAGATCACTGTTGCACTAGCTGGCTTTGAGTTTTTCTATATTCAGCAGTGTTCTAGTTGGCATTGGTAGGCATTTCTCTTTTTTCTGTATACTAGGTGGATATTCACTGGGACTTGAAAAAACATTTACAATTACCTCTATTATAGAACATAATCTAACCCTCAACCAACTGAAATCTAATTTCGAGGAGGCCTTAATTTGAGTCAGGGTTTTTTGTCCTTATTCTGGATCATATATTCTCTCTATTGTTTGTGCAGATGTAGTTATTTTCACTGGCCCTCAGTTTCTTTAAGTCAATCAAATTCAATTTGGCTGTTAAAGAAAATATGCCCTTTTATAAACTGCTTTTTTTCTGTGCACAATTTTCTTTCCTCTCTCTCTGTTTCTTCTTAGTTTGGTGTGTATGTGTGTGTACGTACACATGTGAATGGAGGAACACATCTGTTTGTATGTTTTTTGTATGTATGATATAGATGATTTTGGCAATTGCTGAAGTGAACTCATCTTACTTACTAGAGAATAGGCCAATTAAGACCTAGCAGGGAAGAAGCAGTGGTACAGGAAACCCACTGAATGTTCCATTGATTAGCAATGTTAGCTTAATCAAAGAGTCTCATAAGCTCATATGCTTCAGTCAGTAGGGGTTCACTCTCTGCTCCCCTCCAAGAGGGCAAGGTTTGGGTGGCAATGTGGAGGTGAAACAGGCCAATGATTGCATTTCCGTTGCCTCAAAGAAGTGAGGATGTCAGCCAGAAAAAATGAGCTGCGATTAGTGCCAGCAACTTTTCCTGCTCCATGAAAAAATTTCCCGATTTACAGGAAATGGGAAGATTCACTTGACTGGAAGGTCTGAATATGAGCTAATGTTGGCATGTGTTCTTTATTTATAAAGCTTAATGGATGGTGTGTAACATCAGTTCATATTCATTTTTATTCACCAAAACCCCCCATAGCTTTTTTTTTATCCCAGCCTAAATTTTTGCAAATTGAAAAGTGATAGAGAAGCAGGCTTGTCTAATAAGCATTACTTATCATATTAATTAAAATCGGATGACACGATATGGCCGACAGCTGTGCGTTTTGATTTGTTGTGTTGCTAATGTGACACTCATTATACAGGTCATGGTAAGACAAAACCGCCAGGGTAGCCATGGTAGCATGCAGATGCACAGACTGTGGCCTGCTCCACAAATACGGGGGTCTCACTTAAAACGGCCCATAATTACTCCAACACAGGCGGACAGTAACCATGGAGAGGTGAACAGCATCTACGACCTCAGACATGGGACATGAATTCAAAGCTGTAATTGTTTTTAAAATAGAATTGGTTTTAGCTAGGCTTTTTAAAATTATGTGTATTTCTCATCAATAGCTTGTATTCATAGGCATTTAAATGAATACTGAACTCAAGATGCGTCTTTTTGTCCCCCCCCTCTCCTCCCCTCTCCCTTTCTCTCACTCTCTAGGTCACTGTCGTTCAGGAAGGTTTGTTGTTTATATAAAATAAAACAGTGTTTTGACCCCCAAGGTTACTGTATTGCCTGTACCACATGCTGTTTTATTCTGCTCTTGCTATTCAAAATAAATATTACAGAATAATTTCTGTGTTTGACGGTTCTTTCTGTTGGTGGTCATGGGGGGAGTATCACTCTAAGACTGAGTGAAAACTGGATGAGAAATGTGTGATCAGTTATTTCTTTCTCTGTGCTTTGAGCATGACCGTCTCTGCAGGGTGCCTTCTAAAATGCACCATTCTGTGGAAAA
This sequence comes from Notoglanidium maculatum, assembly GCA_030068355.1. Lineage (NCBI taxonomy): Eukaryota > Metazoa > Chordata > Actinopteri > Siluriformes > Auchenoglanididae > Notoglanidium > Notoglanidium maculatum. The sequence goes on along the minus strand of JAQQZX010000033.1, from coordinate 29,498,000 downwards.
AAAACTGTCCTGCTTCCTTGTATGTTATTCCTATATATGTCTGTAAACAGACATTTTTAAAATTCAACACAGCTTAACAAATGTATAACATGGCAAATACAGTGCTTCATCTGGAGTTTGTCCGGTATTAAAATACTAAGCTGGTCTGCAAGTAATAAGAAATGAAAAAATGTCTTGATGCATGTGTAAATACACTTCTACTTATTACAAATTACTTGAGCGTGTATTTGAAGCAGAAAGATGACGGTGTGTTTGTATTTGTAAGAGAGAGAAAGACAGAAGTGACAGGGACTTATGGAAATTTAGGAGACAGCAGAGAGGAGAGGGGTGAAATTCAGGGTCAGGATTGGACGTCCTGAATGCTCACCCCAACACCAAGGGCCACGGAGAGCGGGGCGTCACTGTGGTTGGGTCAGTGCAGAGGTGATCCAATTCCCCCCTTGGTGCAGCACTGCAAGATTGTGCTAGATTGTGTGCAGGTCCTTTTGAACCCACTCCATGCAAAGGTCAGCAAAATAAGATGAAGAATCATAACATGGTGAACAAGGCTTGTGTACACCACTCTCAATGTGCCTGTATTTAGAATTCTTTATGTGTGTGTGTGTGTGTGTGTGTGTGTGTGTCTGTCTGTCTGTGTGTGTGTGTATGTGTGTGTGTGTGTGTGTGTGTGTGTATGCACACATGTGTAAATAATGGAATGCTGGAGATGGTTTGTTAACCACAACTTAATGTGGCATCAAGATACAGAACAGAGAACACAGTACCATCAAATTTATACCAGTGTGTGTGTGTGTGTGTGTGGCTTGTTAACGGTACTCTTTCTGTAGCCAAACCACATCAAAGACACACCACAGAGGACACACACATACACCACTGAGTCAGACACACACACACATGCATACTCGGCATCAAGGCATCCCCTACACAGACATACACACACACACAGAGTATACAACCAGTGAACACATACACACGTTGACCACAAAGCCACAGTGAAACCAACATGCTTGTTAGAGCCATTACACTGTCTGTGAGTGTGGGAATGAGAGAGAGAGAGAGAGAGAGAGAGAGAGAGAGAGAGAGAGAGAGAGAGAGAGAATGAGACATGAGTGAACAACGTAATTAAATACATGATTAAATATCAGTTTGGCTCCTCTCAGTGGGGTCACCTTTAGTGAACAGATCCTAATAACCCCATGAAGGTTTAATAAATGTTGTGTGCCCAGAATGACCCCGCTGGAGCCATTGCTGGAGGTGGTGTCTTCAACTGAGTTTCTGGTGACCAGGCCATCTGCATAACATGGTCTGACTCAGCCCATCTTGTGGACGCACCTTTGGCAAGATCAAGTTTGGGGGTCAGGTGCAATGCCAGTCATCCAGCAGGCATGTGAGGAACAGTCTCAGATGGACTAGACCCTTGAAAAGAAAACTGGCTTTGGGAATGTGGAATGTTACTGGCAGAAAAAGAACCTGAATGTGTGAGAGGCAGCCTGGCGCCATCTCCAACCTTGCCACCAGGAATGTTTCTAACAAGCAGAGTAACCTCAGCTACAGAGATGAACCCCAAAATGCCAGAAATTTCTGGCACTGCCTCTTGAAGAAAGGGCATGTCCACTAAAGATTTCCTCAAATTTCTCTGTCCACAACACAACAATATTCCCAGTTTTGTCTTTCCCACTTGAGGTGCCAAATTGTTTGCCAGAACATCCTCAGGGATGTCCAATAGTCTTTTTCCATGGCTATTCTGAATTCCTCACATGCCTGAGCTTTCACTTCTGGAGCTGCTTTTGCTGTAGCCCTTCTGGCAGTCCAACATATGCCTCAAATTAAAAATGAGCATTACTCAAAGGGACTACTTCTTCAACTTGATGACTTCACCACTCCACCAGCATGTTCTTGGGTTACCACCATAACCGGCCCCCGACAGCCTTCTGACCACAGCTTCATGCAGATTCCACTATGATTGAGGACTTGATCATGGTCCATTCAGACACAATACCCTTGACATCAGACTGTTGCATTTGTCTCTCACTGAAGCTTCTTCCTCCTGGGTTTACCAGATACATCTGGCCATTTTAAATATGAAGCAGGATAAAGCTGGAATGAAATTCAGCACCTCCCAGTCTGAAACCATGGTTTTCTCCCAGAAAAGACTGGGATGCTCCCTTCAGGTAAGGGGAGAGACCTTGGCCCTGGTGTAGAAGTTTAAATATGTTGGGATCTTATTGTCAAATGATGGGAAAAGAAAGCGTAAGATTGACGAACAGATCAGGGTCAGTGGCAGAAATGTTACAGTCAGTGTAGTGTTATGTGGTGGTGAAGCAAGAGCTCAGTGTTTATCAGTTAATATTCAATATATATCCAAATAGAAAGGAGCCAGTTAAGGTGGTTTGGGCACCTTAAACTGACACCCCCTGGGTGGCTCCAGGTACATTAATATCAGACATGTCCCTCTGGATAGAGACCCAGGACCCACTGAAGAGATAATATTTCACAGTTGTTCTGGGAATATCTGGGGAATTCAGAAGTAATCTGTTGCTGGAGATAGAAAAGTCTGACCATGTCATCCTGATGTCATGGTGATACACACCAGAAAGGTCAAAAGACAAGTATAATATATAATACTCTTAGATTTTAACCACAATGAGTTAATTGTAAACAAAATACTGAAAGACTTTTAAACATTGGAACCTTAATTACTGAGTTAATTACACACTTTTCCTTCCTTATAACAATTTTTAACACTGTCACACACACCACATATGTTTAATCCATTTTTGTCTCTTGATTTTGCACATTTTAACTCATGGACAACATTGTAACGCTATTTCTGTAAGATAGCTACTAAATATGGTCATTATAATAATAATAATAATAAGAAGAAGAAGTAGAAGAAGAAGAAGAAGATTGAGACATAAATAAATGACAGCACTGAGAAAGAAACACAGAGAGCTCACCTTCTTTGTCTCACCTCCTTTCTGTCGGCAGAACCAAGACTCTGCAAAATACAAAACATATTTTGATTTAACAAATTGGAATTTGTCAGAAAGTTTTTTTAACGGTCATAAGGGCCTGAGAATCTAAAGTGTGTATGACCTTTTTGCTTCCAGTAGGATTATGATTTTGTTTCTTAGCTTTTTCTTCAATAACTGATCATTTTTGAGGTGGTTCCTCTTAGGGAAAACTCATGAAATTTGGCACACACATCTGTGATGGTGACACTCAATAACCAAGGCTTGATCACGGGTGTGGCCCAGTGACTCTATAGCACCACCATATGCCATTGATTCCTAATTATTTTTTAGTCTAAATAATTTCATGTAAATGCACCAAATTTGGTAGGTATATGGACCTCCCCAAGACAAGTAAATTTGAAATTGGATGAATTTACATTTCAACAGGAACGTGTCATACATTCATCATGCATTTCTTGACATGGCTCAAAGTTCTGAGGTTCTGATGCTTTCCTCATGCCCAGAGTGACTGTCTTGTATAGCACCACCATCTGGCAACAGTGTTCTGTGTTAATCTGGTGATTGTACCAGATGTGTGAAGGCCCCTCATCGCCGCTTGTGGCTATATTATTCAGATGAAATTTGAATGGAAATCTGAGACAGAGTGATAACTCACAGCAGTGTAGCTCCTATGCAAAATGTATGAAATTCAGCAGATCTTTTTTTCCAACACTGTCAGGAATAATAATAAAGCACATGCACCTTTATTCTTCAGAATGGTGAAACACTGCTCAATTTAATTTGTGTTGAGGACTATCAATTACTGCAGTGAGTAAAAATTTTTAAATCTAGGTGATATCCATTCACTTGAGAGAGAGAGAGGTTTAAAGAGTGTGTGTGTGTGTGTGTGTGTGTGTGTGTGTGTGTGTGTGTGTGTGTGTGTGTGTGTGTGTGCATGTGTGTGACATTTAGAGCATTGTAGGAGGCTTTAAAGGGTTTTTAAGTGCACTGTTTCATCAGGTAACTCAACAGCGGGAGATAAGAACATTCCTGCAGACTCTCTGACCTTTACCTGTGTGTGTGTGTGTGTGTGTGTGTGTGTGTGTGTGTTGAATAATAATAATGAATAGTATCTAATGACCACATTAAGGCACCATAACCTGTTAAATTTAATACATCTGTACAGTTTATTAACAAAATATTTCAGGCGTATAATAGAGAAACTGTTACAGAAATTGCAGCATCACAGTAATATTGATGCTTCACTGCATGAATCATTGCATCCATCTCATGACTCACATCTTATTTTTTCACCTAGACTAATCTAACACTTTAAGGGAGTAAATATATAAAAATGTAATGGACACCCTACAGCCTCATTCACCATTCAGCATTCACCCAAGCAGTAATGAGCAGCAGAAAGAGAAAACGTGACACCACTTACACTTTAAAGCATCACAACACTAATTACTCGTGTTATTTAAAATTAATTTCACTATTTAATTAATATATTTTAATTAATATCTTTCACAGCTGCACACATCTCTGAGGCACCACTTTACTCAACACTACACAACTTCTATGGCCGTATGTTAATCTATTTTTAAAAAATTTCAAATATTGTACATGAATATTGACTTTTCTCTACAATATATTTTTCTATTTTAAACACATTATTCATTATTATTTAATGCAGATATGTTAATTTTGTTTAAAATATAAATATATTTTGTAGTATGTTAAATAATAAATTTAGTGCATATGTTAGTACCTTGTTTTGTTTTATAAATAACAAATAAAAAACACTTTCATATAAAGTATATCTTATATAATGTACAATAATAAACATTTTTCATATGAATGTTAATGCTTCTATACCAAAATAATTAATTGTTATTAAAATTTTTCTAACAGCATTAAGATACAGTAATCAGTACCTTATAATAAGTAATCTGATTGTTATTCACACACACTCTCACACACACACACTAGTACATACCAGTACAGCTGAGCTCCTCTGTCATTTTTCCACTCCTTCTCCCTCATTCTACCTGCTTTACTCTTTACTACACCTGTTCATACCTCCATAAATCCCTCTCTCTCCTTCTCTCTCTCTCTCTCTGTTAGTGACACTGTGTGTATGTGTGTGTTGCACTTTAATTGCGGTTGCTATGGCAATAAGCTTCTCTAACCGTGCTGTGTATCCAGTGGGGGGAAGAAAAGAGCAGTACAGAAATAGAAAAATGTTGAATAGAATAGAATATAGTGGTACATTGTGCATGTTGCATCTGTGTGTGTGTACTGTATGTGTGTATATTTGTATGAGTCTCTGAGTGTGGGGAGGGGAATAAAATATTACCCATAAATCTGAACAATGGAGCCACATCCAATCAGTTTAATGGAGCTGGAAGACATTCTGTCATCAAAAACAGTGATGTCATGACACACATGTGTGTGTGTGTGTGTGTGTGTGTGTGTGTGTGTGTGTGTGTGTGGTGTATGTACATATACACACACCAATGTGTAATGTCAAACATTCATTACATGTTGTAGAACAGTCTGTGTGTGTTGGTGTCCATTTCTGTTTGTGTTTTATAGTCTGTGTGTGCCTGTGGCCTGTGTGTGTGTGTGTGTGTGTGTGTGTGTGTGTGTGTGTGTATGTGTAGTTTGTGTTGGCATGGTGATAGCATGAGATTCCATACTGAGGTTCTTTTGGTTATTATTATACCCTGCCACGAGTCAGTGTGAGCTGATCAGAAACACACACACACACACACACACACACACACACACACACACACACACACACACACACTCAAGAAAAACAGATCCCTGTAATGCTTTACATTGAGGATTCCTGTGACTCTTTACATTGAGGATCTCTGTAACTAATCAATTAAATGTAAGTTTGGATAAGCATGTCTACTAAATGCCTGTAATGTAAATCTACATTGTTCTTCCCTGTAGTGCCTTACAGTAAGGTTCCCTATAATGCTTTACAGTAAGATTTCCTGTAACTTTATATATTAAAAAACAAAAAAGATACTATGTGATTAATATATAGTAGCCTCCATCTGTTTAAGCTGATGGAGAGAAACATATAAAATAACTACTGTGCATATAAAAATCTACACATCCCTCTTAAATTTAGAGAGTTTTGTGATGGTTTTGTTTTGTGAAAAAATGAAACCATAATAAATCATATCATATATTTTTCTACTTTTAATTTGCTATAGCAACATTCTTGTGAAGAACATATGTAAAGAAAAAAATGTGCAATAATGTATACCCATGAAGTAATACTTATTTATAAGTAAATATTAAATATTGCTTGTAATACAGAACTCAGTCTCTTTGGGTAAGAGTTTCCCAACTAAGTACATCTTGATTTTTCAATTTTATTCAATGCTTCCTTGTAACAATGCCTCTGATCTATCAGAGTGTGAGGCGATCTCCTGTGCACAGCCCACTTCAGCTCATTCTACAGCTTTTTAATGGGATTTAGATTGAATTATGACTGGACCATTCCAAAACATTAATATTTTCTTATGAATCCATTCCTTTGTTGATTTGGATTTGTGCTTTGGGTTGTCATCACGTTCTTCATCCCCAGCTGTCTGACAGAGGCCTTTAGGTTTTGTGCAAAAATAGATTGGAATTTGGAGCTCTCCATAATCTTAAAAAGAGTCCCAGAAGAGAATCAGCCCCATAGCATGCTGCTTCCACCACCGTGCTTCACCATGGCTATGGTGTTCTTTGGGTGATAACTTGACTTTTTTGCACCAAATATATATTTTAAAATGATGCCAAAATGCTCTACTTATCAGATAACACATTTTGACACATGGTTTGTGGTGATTTAGGTGGGTTTGAATGTTTGTTTGTTGTTGTTTTTTTGTGAGAAAGGGCTTCTTTGTATCCACCCTACCCCATAACACTAACACATGAAGAATATGAGAGATTGTTGTCACATGCAGGGAGTGACCAGATGTGCCTTTAGCTCCAATAATGTTGCTCTAGGTCTCTTGTTAGCCTCCTTGATAAGATTTCTTCTTGTCCTTTTGTCATTTTTAGAGCAATGTCCTGATCTTGGTGATGTCACTGTGGTGCTCCATTTTTATCACTTGCTGAGGATGATGTTCTATGGTACACCTAATGCTCTGGGAAAAAGAAAAAAAAAACGTATGCCTCTACTGATCCATCCCTTATGATAGTGAGATCCCGAATATGCTTTGTAAGCTTTTTGAGGACCATGGCTTCAGCAGTCAGATATTTCACTAATATTTGTATACTTCTTCTCTCTCTCACTCTCTCCCTTACTCTCTTTCCTCTCTGTCCCTCTTTCTCTGGCGCCATTGTGTGTCTTCTGGCTGTTTCTGATCATTGAGGTTTGGCTTCATCTCATACAGACAAAGCTATGAATTAGTCTTTGCCTCTCTCTCTCTCTCTCTCTCTTTATTTTTGAGTGTGTGTGTGGGGGGGGGTGTCTCAGTTATGCATTTTGTAAAATTAAAGTGACTCCACACTAAAATGTAAAATGGACTGTAGACTGTCAAAACCACAAAAATGTGTTTAACAGCACAAAAGATTTTCAATCGCCATGCTTCTGCACTCAGACCAAGCTAATCATACTAACGTAACATAAATTAAAAAAACATCCAGACCAAACATGAAAAATATACTAGTTTTGTTTTCTTAAATTGAATGACAGAACTGTAAAACAATATTTAGTCATATTACATGGTTACAGATATTATATATATTATATTACACCACAACACTGCTAAATCCTGGATTCTGATCAGGTGTTGATTAATTCTCTATAACAGCAGCTCTGACAGTTGTGCAGCTGCAAATCACAGCTTTATATTAATGCACTCATTCTAATAATAGTTTGGTTTTTTTTTTAAACTTGTCCTTTTTAATACAGAGGCATATATGTAACATGTACAGAAGGAGTGTCCAGTGTGAGCTTTTGAGGTAAACAGTCAGAGATAAAGCTGGAACTGTAAGGGTTCCCACATCTTCAGGACAGAGGAGTTTACACTGCACTGCACTTTCTCACTCACATCACACGCTGCCATTTTTTTTGTGTTATTAACTTCAAGATAAAGAATAAAGAAAAGTTGGTGAGGGAACAAACTGTTTATAGCTACTATAACATAAGAGACAACTTGTTTCATCAATGTTCAACAACAATAAACAACAATCAGCAACAATAAATGAAACTATAAATGGATAAAAAGCATGACGTGTTATTATATAATAAATGTAAAATTGTAGTTGTTGACCAATCACTGTGATATAAGGGGAAAAACACTTGGTGAAATGCTGGTATAGGAAAATAATCAACTTCAGGGTGGTAACAGTAACACCACTTCATCATACCACCCCATCTGTAAAAAAGAAATGGAAGAAATATTTTGGTTGAAAAGAAAAGTTATATATTTTGGTTTGAAAGAAAGGGGACGGGGATATATTATATTATATATTACATTTTATATTATATTATATTACATTATATCTTTTATTGTATTATATATAATATTATTATACATTATATTATATTATTATATAAAGTTGAAATTGTCGCTTCTCATTATTTGGTTAGGGAAAGTTTTATTGAGGGGCAGACTTTCATTCCAGGTTGCCACACCAGGGCTATAGCTCAGCGGGCTAATTCCTGCGCACGAAGAGCTGGCGAGTGCTGCTTTGAATCCCCACCTTGGCAAGTTCACTGCTGAGCCTGGTTGCACAAGCACCACATCACAATCTTACTTAACTTGCTCACGCATCTTGGTTCCATTAACATCAGGTTCTTTAGAGCCAACAGGGTAGGGGTTCCGCTACCACGTATCCCTCCCATAACACCATCACTCAGTATTTTTTTCCTTATTTAAGTAATATACATTAAAGTGTAGCAGAGGAGGACTTGCATAGATTATCACATTTTTATCACACTTTAGCACCTTGTGACATTAATACATTTCTAAAAATATACAACTCTCTTTAAGATTTCTGGCTTGTAATAAAAACAGTAAATGTTAGCTATGACTCTTACCTGAGAATCAGTGGAAGTGAGAGTTCTGTCCTCCATGTTCTTCATTTTTTTATCATTTAAAACTTTGAGATTGGACCGTTCCCATAAGGCACATGCAACAGATGATTTTTTCCAATCTAAGAAACATACTATTTAGACCAGTGGTAAGATTTTAATGTGTCTGTGATATGCATGATAAGAATATTATGCTGATAAATCATATCACTGATTATCTGAACATGCCTAGCAAAGAATGACAGAATTTTCCAGGAAGAAATATTTTGATATTGGACTCACATTTTTGTATCCTAGTGTGTGTGCGTGTGTGTGTGAGGATCTCTATCTCTTTTTTTGCATGCTGGAAGGTTTAGCCATTATATTTGATTTCTTGCTGACACAAGAGGAAAACTGGAACTCATTTTGGTCTGGAGCTGGAGCCAGACAGAGAGACATGCAGATAGAAAAAAACTCAAATAAAGGGAATTAAATTTAAAAAATGTGAGGAACTTTAATAGCCCTTTATTAAGTAATATATTTATAATAAGGGCATTTAAAAAAGAAAGAAAGAAAGAAAGAAAGAAAGAAAATCAGCAGGATTATCGATGGACAAATTCACATACAATTTCTATTGAAGGCAAAACTATCATAGTAGCTTTACCCAAAATAAAGACCCCTGTAACACCACCTCATGCTCTGAACAAGCTCATCATGCTAATGCTTATTCTTTCAGAATTTCTAAATTACTAACTTTGCCATTTAAAAAAAAAAACTTTGTTGCAGTACATTTAAAATTCGGGGTTTTAGGACACCCAGTGCATTTTGAATAAGTAGCCTGGTCTTCTGAGGGCATGACACTGACATTTAGAAATGAGAACGCATCATGGAACAGTCACAAAATGGTAGCAAAATGGTAGTAATGAAATGGTAGTGGCTCTGTGGTGAAATGAATAGTGCATTGGCCTTCTAAGTAACACTTGGTGCAGTGATTAAAAGGTTTGAGTTCCACCAGAGTCGAGGATTCAGGGACAGCTCTGGGCTAAAGGTTAGAGAACCTTTAGAGAAGTGGTTTTGTAAGGATTGCTGGTTTGATTCCCTGGACTGGTGGGAAGAACGTCGGAGTGAATGAACAGCACTTGGCATCCCAGGACCTATCCCCCAACTGCTCCCCAGCTGCCCACTGCTCTGGGTATGTATGCTCACTTCTCACTTGTGTGTGTTCACTGCTTGGATGGGTTAAATGCAGAGGAATAATTCATCACAGGGTTTAAGTTTAAAAAGTTTAACTTTTCAGATCCAAACCAAATTAGAAAATTCTAAAGCTTACACTAAATAAAGCTTGCACAATAATAAAGCTTGCTAGTTTGATAAATGCCAATCAACCATAAACTACGAAGTATATTCAGAGTACAGCTGATTTACATTTACCACACCCACAGAACTACATTAAGTACAAAATTATGACTAAGCATAGTAGAGCACCTCAGCACAGCTCAGGCTATGCAGTTCATCAGCTCCCACAGACAAACACTGACTCTTCCTCTTTTCCTAGGGTGCCATTACTTTTGTCTTCTTTGAAAGGTTAGTTTATGGATTTGTTTAGATATTGATTTTTTCATAAAATGCTCATTACATTGGTGTGTAACTAAAATAAATGTTGTAACTTGATAGCATAATCCATATACTGTATATAAAATGACAAAAACTCCTTGACATTTATAGGGTTTGTAGAAAACAGGATATTATAAATTACATGAAATGTTTGGATTAAATCTCAGGATATACAGCAGCTGCTATAAAGTGACTCCTCCTCTTATTCACGTATCCACACTGCACTAATTATATATTGGCTCCACACAAGTCCCTACTCCAGATAGACTCCAGATCAACCTTCACCCTGACGAGGATAAAGAGCTTAATGGAGATGAATGAATGATGACTTTCCCTCACTTATCATGCTTACTTTCCTAAATAAATGCTTTCCTAGGTGTTGGGTGACCTATCCTTCAGGTAAACTAGTTTCGTTGTTAACTAGTATCATAATGTTTTCGTTACCTTCTTATACAGTTTTCATTTTTCTTGTGTAGTTCACTTCTACTTCCATTGTCCCTGTTTTGTCTTATTGGCTAATTTCCCTGGTTTCCTCACTTTCAGTGTACTAGAGCATTAGTTTCCTGGTTTTCTGGATATCTGTTTCTATAATTATTCGTTCCTTGATTTCGCAGTCCCTTCCTTGATTGGTAGTCTAATTGTTCCCGACTTCTCTTGTTCCATGGTTCCTCTTACTTCAAGGTGTTTATGAAATAATTAGATTTCCAGTTTGTCTGGAGCTTCTAGGGTTAGTGTTACTCTACCATTCATTAACCTTTCTAGGCTGACAAAAATCACTAGTTACAAACATAAGAGCGAGAGTGCATCCATGCTATCGAATTATTAATAATCAGTTTAGAATCAACATGCCAACCACTCACACACACACACACACACACACACACACACACACACACACACACACTCATGGTATTTCTAAAGAAAATCCCACAGTCTCCATCTCTCAGCCAAGCTCATAAATAAAGAGGACTGGGCGCCACCTCAACCCCCGCAGTGTGTGCATGTGTGTGCATGTGTGTGTGTGTGTGTGTGTGTGTGTGTGTGTGTGTTTACATGTTATAAATATAAATATAACACAATATAAATTCAAAATAAGCAACAAAAATATAACACTTCTGCACTGATTGCTTATTTAGTTGGTCTTGCCCAAAGCTGAAACATGCACAAAATGCACAAAGATGCTCAAACACACTTTACAAGGAAAACACACACACACATTCACTTATTACAGCACATTAACACACTTGGGGGAAATACAACCTTCTATGAGCATGCTCTTCCGGCATCCTGAAAATTCAACACACACACACACACACACACACACACACACACACACACACACATTGCCCATTGAGTGATTTGGATCATATTTGTCTTATTTCAGTGTGTGTGTGTGTGTGTGTGTGTTGTTTGGTATTTTGGTAATCCAGTGGGCACTAGTCCAGTGATAACTTCCCGTTAAACTAACCATGTAGATGTGTGTGTGTGTGTGTGGATGTGTGTGTGTGGGGGGGTGTGTGGTGTCTGTCTTTAGATGGTTTGTCATCCTCTAGTGGTCAATTCAATGTAAAACAGTATTTTCTCTTTGTTTTACTGTTTCATCTCTACTTTTTGACTGGCCCCCATGAGGACCTCCCCTTTTTATAAACAAAAACTGCACTTTTTAATTTAAAATAAACTACCCAAGAGCTGATACATTTCCATTTTGTTACAGAGTTTAAGGTTAGCATTAGATTTAGGTGTATCAGAGCATTAATTAGCATCTTTTAATGATGATTTCAGTTGAAGGTCCTCATAAGGATGTGTGTGTGACAAGACAAATGTATGTATAGACAAATACAAATGAAATAAAATATCAAATCTATAAATAGCTCAAAACTCTCCCCTTTCTGAGCTAATGACTTTATCCCTGCAGCTAGACTCTCATTAGTAATGAACAGAAATTCATGTGATTGGACAAACTGCACCAAAGGACTTTTAACTGTAAGCTGTGATGGGTGACATTTAGAAAACTTGAGTCTCTGAGCTACAATCAGGCTTTTTATACATTTATACATTTTTATGAGCTCATTCCATCTGCTGAAATATTTTGCTGGGCCCTCATGTGAAGTGCAGTCTGCCAGCTGACGGCCCCTCAGCTAGATCTAGCAAATATGGGAATTCATCTGGAATGTGTAGGAAGTATCCACAAAATAACCAAGTCAAGTGTCAAGGACGTCCTGACTAGAAGTACAAAACACCATCCATCCATCCATCCATCCATCCTCCATGCCCACTACAAACATCTTCACTATGATGTATCCTTGACACTCTTGGTCTCTCCCTAGGCACCCTGACACAAACAATCTCGGTCCCTTGATAGCAGAAAATTGATTTTAGGATTATAGCAGCAGTACATTATCATGGAACACTCCATCACACTCACACAGGGCAAGTGGAAAGACAGATAGTCGCACAGCAGATGCCAGGGATAAAGGAACGCAAACCCCTTTTGCATTCATCCTCTCCACACACACACACACACACAAACACACTCCTTTGATCCCTCCCGACATTGTGTTTGCACTCATTTGTAACTCGTATTTCTTCCTCTCCCCTGCTCTGTGTGTGTGTGTGTGGGCAAAAATGGGAATTTCGTTTCCATAAAATTCCAGATGATAAAAGATCCCGCTGAGTCCTGGATCAGGCCTCACAATCCAGGGATTTAAGATAGAGAGGTTTGAGCTTTAACATTAAAGCTCTGTGTGTGTGTGTGTGTGTGTGTGTGTGTGTGTGTGTGTGTGTGTGTGTGTGTGTGTGAGGATGCACTAATATACTCTTTACATTATTTTAGAAAAATATATGACAAAGTTTGTAACTTTTTTATAATACACTTTATATAGTAGGGCATTCCCAAGACACTTCTAGACACTAGGTATCCTCAAGGCACCTACCCAGTATGCTTCTATAGTCTTCTGTTTTGTTCTACAGATCTCAATGCACTCAGTGCAGTAGTTCCAGGTCCCTATTATACTGTGTTCTGTTATACAGAGAATCTGAGGTGTTGTTCTAGAATCTTTCACATGGTTTTATTTTCTGTGTTCCTCTATTATAATTCTCGGTACACTTCTGTAACCATATGCAGAGTTCTGCATTCTGTAAATCCATGTGCTATTATAGAACCCTTGGTACAGATCTAGTATCCAAGATGTTGTCCTAGAATCTTTGATACAATTCTATAGTTCTCTCTGTGCCTCTAGTATTCTCAGTGGAGTTCTAGAGTCAACATTGTGTTCCAGATTCCTCCTATCCTATGTGCTGCTATCAAATCTGTGATGCAGTGCTGGAATTCTATGTGCTATTACAGAACCCTTGGTATGGTTCTATAATACTATGTATTGTTCTAGAATCTTTGGTATTGCTCTATAGTCATCTATATTTCTCTTGATTTCTCAGAGGAGTTCTAGAATCTAGAAGAATGTAGTTCCAGATTTCTATTATCCTATCTGCTGTAAAAAAAATTCATAGTGTCGTTCTGGAATCCCATGTGTAGCTCTAGAAACTATTATATGGTTCTACATTTCCTATGTATTGTATAGTCATGTGTGTTGCAGTACAATTTCAATGCAGTTCTAGAATCATCAGTGGAGTTCTAGATTTATTTTCTTTTCCATGGTTCTGTAGTCATAGGTGGTGTTACAGAATTTTTGATTCCATAGTAGTCTATGTTGCTGTAGAATTCTCAATGCAGTGTGAATCAATGATGTAAATCCAGATTCCTATCTGTCTATGTGCTGTTTGAGGATTAATGGTGCAGTTCTCTAATACTAGGTGTTGTTCTGAAGTCTTTGATGTTGTTATATGTTAGATATTGTGCTAGAACTCTCATTACAGTTCTAGGATCACCAGTGGAGTTCAGGATTTCTATAATTCTGAGCTCTGATATCAGATATTGGTACTGTTCCATGATGCTTGGTGTTGTTCTAGGTTCTTTTCACAGTTCTACAGTCCTCTGTGTTTTTCTAGAATTCTCAGGTAAGCTCTAGAATCATCAACAGATTTCAATCCATAACAAAATTCCATAACAACACCTAGAATTAAAGAAATATAAAGATTTGATATAGTTATGCCCTAGTACTAGTAAAAATACTAGTGTGTGTGTGTATAATAAGGTTCTGTGCAAGAGAGTTTCCATGATGTGTGTGTTTCATTGTCTGTGTTTTATAGTGGAATGTTTAAGCGCGCTAAAGTTAGCATCAGAGGAGCCATGATTCACGGAAATGTACGTAGGTACACCATGTGCACAACTGTGAACGTGTGTGTGTGTGTGTGTGTGTGTGTATGCGCAGACAGGACTAAATGCACTTCATTCTTGTCTTAATGGGAGTTTGTGTGTGTGTGTGTGTGTGTGTGTGTGTGTGTGTGTGTGTGTGTGTGTGTGTGTGTTGGGGGTTAGAAAGCCGACAGCCCAGAATATCTCTGTTTCCTGGACAAGAGTACATATATACACACACACACACACACACACACACACACATACACACACATTCTCCTGAACTACTAATTCTTTGATAGACTTTGAACCCTGCAACCTTCAGTGTTGTTCTAGAATCCACAGTCAGTCAAATGAGCAAAATAAGAACAACTTTTAGGACTAAAGATCCAGACCACTAGACATTCTAGACCCACACTGAGGACAACAAATCTAGACCATAGATTCCAGGAACACACAACAGATTACAGCATCATATTGATGATTTGGAGGTTTGTAGAACCACATTCCAGAATCAAAATGACTATAAACCTTCATGAAAGAGATTGGAGAGTTTTGGGGAATATATTTGTTTTGGATCTTATGTTCTAGAGCTTTATGTAGAGCTCTATAATTATATGTTGCTCTAAATTTCTCCGTGAAGTTTTACAGTCAGCAGTGGAGTTTTAGAGTTATCAGTGGAGTTCTAGTATAATATCTAGTAGTAGTATCTGATTTTATATATAGAAGAATTCTGTTATTCTAGAATCTTTGGTATGGTCCTCTATAGTCCTCTGTGCCCCTCTAGATCTCTCAATGCTGTTCTAAAATCCACAGTGTGATTCCACATTCATATTACACAATGTGCTGTTAAAGAACCCATGGTATGGTTCTGTAATTGTAGGTCGGATCTAGAATATTCCGTTTGCTTCTATAAATATCTGTATTGTTCTAGAATTCTTAGTGCTGTCCTAGAATAATCAGGTGATAGGTGATGTCCTTGAGCCCTTTTCACATTATTATAGTCTTTGCTCTAGATTTCTGAATGCTGTTCTAGAATCATCAGCAGAGTTCTGGATTTTTGTAAACCTACATGCGGTTATAGAATTCTTTCTATGGTTCTGTAATACTCTTTGTTGTTAGAAATATTTAGCATGGTTCCAGAATCCTCTTTGTTGCCCTAGAATTGTCAGTACAGTTCCAAAATCTTCATCAGATGTTCATTAATGGGCTTTAATAATCCCTTGTGTTGTCCTTCATGAGGACCTGGTGATATTCTAGAATATTGTTTTGAGTTTTATAGTCCTTTGTGTTGCTTTAGAAAGTTCTAAAATCAACAGCAGAGTTCTGGGTTTCTATAATCCCATTATGGTGTTATAGAATATTTGAACCATTCTGTAATATTACACTTTGGTTAAGGATCTTCACTCCAGTTCTGTAGTCCTAGCTGATGCTCTAGAATCTTCTTTACAGTTTTATAGTCCTCTGAGTTGCTCCAGAATTCTTAATACATTTCTATGTCCTAATCAGCAGCATTTAGGATTTCTGTACATCTGTGTGCTATTATAGAATTCTTCCTATGGTACTGTAATCCTTTGGTCCTACTCAGTATGGTCCTACATTCCTCTCTGTTGCACAAGAATTCTCAAATTCATTCTATAATCACATCTGCTGTTATAGAATCCTTCATATGTGACCCATCACATCAAATCAGGTATTAAGTAAGATTTGAGTTCTGTAGATACCTGGTTCAATAAGTTCCTTTTTTATATCAAGTTTATTACTGAATTATGTCCATATATAACATAACATAACATAACAACAGTGTGAGTTTGTTTACAAGGAGGGTCTTAGAAAACTGTCAGAATCTTATTTTTAGAATATTTAAATGAGGATTCCATGACATAATAAGAAAGAGGGAATCCTCAGCCTCATTTTGACACCAGGATTTCCTGCGAGCCCTAAAAATAATGTCACCATCAGCGCGGTTTTATAGCAAAAAAATGCATGTTGTCTGTCAAAACTGGAGCAACAGCTTGGATAGTGTTCCTTAAAGTGCTATAAAACAATGTTAAGGATTATAATTTCTCAGTTCTGTTGAAGGATCAGGATGATCAGGTATTTATCAACCGATTTTTGCCAAAATTGAAGATTTGAACATTTTCACCTACCGCACCTTATTGGCCACAGTGCAGAACTAACTAAGGGATATATATAAATAAATGTATAAGTTTATATTCAGAATTTATATACTTTTGTGAAGCTGCTTTGAGACAATGTCTGTTGTTAAAAGCGCTATACAAATAAAATTGAATTGAATTGAATTGAATTGAATAACCACTGTGACATAATACCTGACTTGATATGATGGATCAGATATGTTCTTGATTTTATAAGTTGCATAGTGTACAGCCCTTTGTGATGCTCTAGCATGATCTTCATTTTCTAGAAGGAATTATCTTCATTTTCTACTGCTTTTGGACTCAGTATATTCTTTTTCCAGTTTAGTGTTTAAGATGAAAGCTCAGTAGCAGATGCTAAATGGCATAAATTAACAGGTTCTGACAGTTCACTCCACACAACGGTACTTTCTAGAATTCATTATCCCAAGTGACATCAGGTCATGACTGAAACTCAGGTTTTTAAACATTGTTTCAGAGTTAGCCTGACTATTTGGTGCTTGTCTGATGACATCACTGTGTTGCTTCCCAGAACATTCAACAGAACAGTAGCTGATGGAAACACACAACAGTTCACGTTTTCTTTCCTCCTGGGTTCCCACCTGCTGTCCGATCCATCACCAGCTGTCAACAAGGCTCCAACTACACACACACACACACACACACACACACACACACACACACACACACACACACATACTTAGACACATGCATACACACTGGTGGAGAAGTAACTGATTGGTTCCTGCTGATTGTTCGATGATGTCATGTCCAAGTCATTCATTTCTATTCATCTGCACTAAAGAGTGTGAGGAAATTGCACACACACACACACACACACACACACACACACACACACACATACACACACACACTTACACTCATGGGGGTGCACACATTCCTGCCTCACTTTTCACTCTTCGGTTAATGAATGAATAGTGTTACCATGACAACTTGCTAAAAGCTAGGAGATTAAGAGCTGAGGAAAAATATTAGACAGAAACAGAGAGACTGTGTGTGTGTGTGTGTGTGTATGTGTGTGTGTACATCACATGCATTATTGTTTGTTTTTATTTACTTTATTTTTGTATTCAATTATCAATTGTATTCAATATTAATGAACTCGTCTGTCTGTTGTACAGTGCTAAAATTACCATAGAGAACATTACACACTGAAAGGGCACATGTTTACATACACACACACTCACAGTATTTGCACTGCCTGTTTGTAAGCATATGAAGGGCTGCATTCTTTAGCCATGGTACAGACAGCCTGCCAGTCCACACACACACATACATGCACACACACACACACACACACACACACAGTCAATATATTAAAAACAAGATAGTGTTTCTTACAGAAATGGCCCCATGGCTGTAGTTTAAAAGCACACACTGTATTCCACCATAAAAAGACATAATTATATCAGTCCATCTTAAAAACCTGCTACAGAATCAAACACACTGAAGTATCAATCATGCTGCAGTATCAACACATGCTACAGTATCAAATATGGCACAGTATGAAATATGACAGTATCAAACACGCTGCAGTATCAAACACGCTACAGAATCAAACACGCTACAGAATCAAACACGCTGCAGTATCAAACACGCTACAGAATCAAACACGCTGCAGTATCAAACACGCTACAGAATCAAACACGCTGCAGTATCAAACACGCTGCAGAATCAAACACGCT
>JAQQZX010000033.1:29418289-29428954 GCA_030068355.1 Notoglanidium maculatum | reverse complement strand
CTTCAGCATCAGCTACAGTGTCAGCTTCATCCTCAACCTCAAATTCAGCTTCAGGTTCATCCAACGTCTCATCTACAGCTTCAACATCACTATCAGTCTCAACTTCAGCCTCAGGTTCAGCTACAGTGTCAGCTTCAGCCTCAGCTTCAGCTACAGTGTCAGCTTCAGCCTCAGCCTCAGCTTCAACTTCAGCCTGAGGTTCAGCTTCAGCCTCAGGTTCAGCTTCAGCCTCAGGTTCAGCTACAGTGTCAGGTTCAGCCTCAACTTCAGCTTCAGCCTCAACTTTGGCTTCAGCCTCAGGTTCAGCTACAGTGTCAGCTTCATCCTCAACCTCATCCTCTCCTTCAGCCTCAGCATCAGCTTCAGCCTCAGGTTCAGACACAGTGTCAGCTTCATCCTCAACCTCAAATTCAGCTTCAGGTTCATCCAATGTCTCATCTTCAGCTTCAACTTCACTATCAGTCTCAACTTGACTATCAGTCTCAACTTCAGCTTCAGCATCAGCTTCAGCTTCAGGTTCAGCTATAGTGTCAGCTTCAGCCTCAACTTCAGCCTCAGCTTCAGCCTCAGGTTCAGCTATAGTGTCAGCTTTATCCTCAACCTCATCATCAGCTTTAGCAACAGCTTCAGCCTCATCTTCAGCCTCAGGTTCAGCTACAGTGCCAGCTTCATCCTCAACCTCAAATTCAGCTTCAGGCTCATCCAACGTCTCATCTTCAGCTTCAACTTCACTATCAGCCTCGACTTCACTATCAGTCTCAACTTCAGCCTCAGGTTCAGCTTCAGCCACAGGTTCAGCTATAGTGTCAGCTTCATCCTCAACCTCATCCTCGGCTTTAGCAACAGCTTCAGCCTCATCTTCAGCCTCAGGTTCAGCTACAGTGTCAGCTTCATCCTCAACCTCAAATTCAGCTTCAGGCTCATCCAACGTCTCATCTTCAGCTTCAACTTCACTATCAGCCTCAACTTCACTATCAGTCTTAACTTCAGCCTCAAGTTCAGCTTCAGCCTCAGGTTCAGCTACAGTGTCAGCTTCAGCCTCAGCTACAGTGTCAGGTTCAGCCTCAACTTCAGCTTCAGCCTCAACTTCAGACTCAGGTTCAGCTTCAGCCTCAGTTTCAACTACAGTGTCAGCTTCAGCCTCAACTTCAGCCTCAATTTCAGCTTCAGCCTCAACTTTAGCTTCAGCATCAGCCTCAGGTTCAGCTACAGGGTCAGCTTCATCCTCAACCTCAAATTCAGCTTTAGGTTCATCCAACGTCTCATCTTCAGCTTCAACTTCACTATCAGCTTCAACTTCACTATCAGCCTCATCTACACTATCAGTCTCAACTTCAGCCTCAGGTTCAGCTTCAGCCTCAGGTTCAGCTACAGTGTCAGCTTTAGCCTCAACTTCAGCCTCAATTTCAGCCTCAGCCTCAACTTTAGCTTCAGCATCAGCTTCAGCCTCAGGTTCAGCTACAATGTCAGCTTCAGCCTCAGCATAAGCTTCAGCCTCAGGTTCAGCTACAGTGTCAGCTTCATCCTCAACCTCAAATTCATCTTCAGCTTCAACTTCACTATCAGCCTCAACTTCACTATCAGTCTCAACTTCAACCTCAGGTTCAGCTTCAGCCTCAGGTTCAGCTACAGTGTCAGGTTCAGCCTCAACTTCAGCCTCAATTTTAGCCTCAGCCTCAACTTTAGCTTCAGCATCAGCCTCAGGTTCAGCTACAGTGTTAGCTTCATCCTCAACCTCATCCTCGGCTTTAGCAACACCTTCAGCCTCAGGTTCAGCTACAGTGTCAGCTTCAGCCTCAACTTCAGCCTCAGCTTCAGCCTCAGGTTCAGCTATAGTGTCAGCTTCATCCTCAAACTCATCCTCGGCTTTAGCAACAGCTTCAGCCTCATCCTCAGGTTCAGCTACAGCGTCAGCTTCATCCTTGACCTCAAATTCAGCTTCAGGCTCATTCAACGTGTCATCTGCAGCTTCAACTTCACTATCAGCCTCAACTTCACTATCAGTCTCAACATCAGCCTCAGGTTCAACTTCAGCCTCAGGTTCAGCTACAGTGTCAGGTTCAACCTCAGGTTCAGCTACAGTGTCAGCTTCAGCCTCAACTTCAGCCTCAGCCTCAACTTCAGCCTCAGGTTCAGCTACAGTGTCAGCTTCAGCCTCAACTTTAGCTTCAGCATCAGCCTCAGGTTCAGCTACAGTGTCAGCTTCATCCTCAACTTCAGCCACAACTTCAGCATCAGCTTCAGCCTCAGGTTCAGCTACAGTGTCAGCTTCATCCTCAACCTCAAATTCAGCTTCAGGTTCATCCAACGTCTCATCTTCAGCTTCAACTTCACTATCAGCCTCAACTTCACTATCAGTCTCAACTTCAGCCTCAGGTTCAGCTTCAGCCTCAGGTTCAGCTTCAGCCTCAGGTTCAGCTACAGTGTCAGGTTCAGCCTCAACTTCAGCCTCAATTTCAGCCTCAGCCTCAACTTTAGCTTCAGCATCAGCCTCAGGTTCAGCTACAGTGTCATCTTCATCCTCAACCTCATCCTCGGCTTTAGCAACAGCTTCAGCCTCAGGTTCAGTTACAGTGTCAACTTCAGCCTCAGGTTCAGCTACATTGTCAGTCTCAGCCTCAACTTCAGTCTCAACTTCAGCCTCAAATTCAGCTTCAGCCAACATCTCATCTTCAGCCTCAACAGAAGCTTCAGCCTCAGCATCAGCTTCAGACTTAACTTCAACCTCAGCTTCAGCTTTAGCCTCAGGTTCAACAAATGTTTCAGATTCATTTCCTTCTGGAAAAAAAATCAAATGATTTACAATTAAAATGTGATATAATGTTTAGATTGGATTAATTGAGGAACATAAATTGTTTCACTTCAATTTCTCAGTTAATTTAATATCAGTAGTTCGCCAGCTAAGGGAGTTAAGGGCTGTGCTCAAGGGCCCAACAGCGGCAGCTTTACTGTGCTAGGAGTGAACCCTCCACCTTCTGATTAGTAACCCTGAACACAATCATAAATAATATTATTATTGCCACTTTTATTTAACTTACATTTTCATAAATACAATTTCACTTCTAATGTTTAAAAAAATGAGGTACAGTCTCATCCAGTTTAATTTCCATTAGCTGCACTGCAGCCTCAGCTTTCATTGGTTTGTTTGAGTAGTTCATGTTTGGAGGGATTGTGTGAAATTTATTTTACCGATAAAGAGGAATATCAGTGTGAGTGAAAACTTAAAATCTCAGAACTTTAGTTATAAGAATATAGGGTTAGTAGCTATATATTTTTTATATAGTCTTATTTTTATTAATATGAGTCACATGTGTAACTTGACATTACAGCAACATTAACTTGAGAGATTTTTCCATTTTGTCTGAAATTATTGATATATTACACTGATATTATAATATCAATACACTGACATTATAAACAATATATATTATATTGTTTTATTTGGTTACCCAGTGGCAGGTCCATGGTTCCCTCTTCCTCTTCCAAGACCTGACTGATGGCTTTATCCTCTTCCTCTGCTCCAGCATCCACCTCACTCAGGACCTCTGTTTTAAAAGATTATTTTCACTTGTGAAGTGGTGACATTTTCATTTTATTGACTTTCCTTCTCATTATTGTTATTCCTCCTGTCATTCTCCATACAGTAATAACTTACCCAGTGAGGTGTTTCCTGTCTCCGTGTCGTAGAGGAAAATTCCCATCAGTACCCTGACTGCCTTAGTGCGGATCCTTTCGCCTGTAATAAGAATGTTAAGGGCTTTAGCTTTGGATTCTGTTTTTAGTACCTTCAGCATTCATCTCATTATATTGTCAGTTTTCCATATCAGTTCTTTACTCACTCAGTTGTTTGTCCTTTGTTTTGAGATTTCGGAGAAACCGGTCCATCAGTTCCTTAGCCCCGGCTTCAGCCTTAGCACTTGTACTCCGGCTCATCTGTTCACCTGAAATAAGAGCATTTTCTATTCAAATAATTATATATGTTGAGGATTTCAACCTTAAAGTTTAAAAAGAGGTAAATGAGTATTATATAAGGAGCACTATGGAGTGTTAAGAGGTGATGTTTAGAAATCAGTGCTGAGCCTCTTAAACTGCTGTTTTAACAAATATCATATCATATTATTAATAAATCAATAAATCTCTCTCTCTCTCATATATATATTCATAAAGACCAACAGTTCCCCAACTTTTATTTTTCAGTGTTGTTCTTTGTTCACTTTGTGCATTTACTCACTCATGTTATGGCTGGTGGCCATCTCAGTGACATTCATCAACATATCCATTATCTTGCTCGTCTCTCTCATGTGGTCTAAAACAGACATTAACTGATTTGTCTCAGGTAGAAAAGCTGTGATCCTCTTCCAAATCCTTAGATACAATACTCGCTACTGTCCTCTTCAGTGGCTCAAGGTGTTCTGAGGTGAATATACCAGGTCTCCAGTGATGATGCATTACAATCCATGACATCATAAGGTAGAACATTCCCAAGCATCACTCACATTCCACTTTGGGTTCCGTTTCCATAGTAACAAGCCAATAATACTGTAATACAGGAATAAATACTCCAGCACTGCACATCATCAAAAGAACATGGCAAGAGCAGGTTTCATACCTTTCTGCCTGTCAATATCACAACTAACTCTCAACAGTGGCACAAACCTGTCGTGATGGCATCAGAGTCTAAAACATGAGGAAGCTGCTAGTCAGCGAAACCCAGCACTGATGTGAGCTGGCGTGAGTTTCTCAATCAGGAGCTGAACGGCTTCCTGGCAGTGTTGAGTCCACCAGTCCCCTAAAGGTGGCAACTTCAAGCTAGAAATCTCCTTCTTCAATAAATCATTTAGAGGCCTGACGATGCGAGAGTAATCATGTACGGAGTTGTGATAACCTAGGAAACACCTTAACTCCTTGAATGTCTGTGGACATGGCCATATCTCTCATATAATGAAATAAAATGACAGAAATAATAGATAGATATTTAGCCAAGAAAAGCCATCACCTCCAGAAAAGCCATCACTTCCTGTAGGTTAATTCCTTCCCTCATCCTCTCCGTCGTCCACTGAAAAGACACAGGAGCATTAGTCAAACCTTGTGGGGTTGCAAAAGCTGTTTTTGGCCTGTCAGAGGCTTAACATCCAACTGATAAAATCTACTTTTAAGGTCTAGCGCACTTTGAACCAGACAGCAGAGTGAAAGTTTCCTCTGTTTGCGGTAACAGACAGATCTTTCTTAGTGAGGCTATTCAGCCTACAATAATCCACCACTGTTCTAATCTCTCCTACTCTTTTTCCTGACCAAAACCACAGAAGAGGCATCAGGGCTACTGGATATTCTATCACACCAGTCACCCCAAGCTGGGACATGCCTGATGTCTAGTCAAGTGGCTTTTATTGTCATTTCAGCCAAATACAATACACAGTGAAACGAGACAACGTTCCTCAAGGACCAAGGTGCTACATATAAGACAACACAGAATTAGAGAAGTGTACATGCGCAACAAAAGACAACATAAAACTACATAAATTACACGTGTGCAAACATGTGCAGACAGTCCAGTAAAGGACATAAGGACAGTGAGACAGAGACGGGGCAACACAGAGACAGTGCAGCGATAACCAGCATACGGTCCTAGTGATGAGTGATAAGGTGTAGTGATGTGTTGAGTTGTGCAAGTCCTGTAAATTACAAACAGTGACAAACACGCAAAAGTTGCAGAGGTAGTTGAATGTATTCATAGTCCCTGTGGGTTAAGGAGTAAGGAGTGTGTTAGGGAGTGTCAGGATCATGTAATGCAGTGTTTGTGGGTTAGAACAATTTGGCAAGAGCTGAAAATCCTCCTAACAACTACAGCAAAATCTACCTAATGGCAGCTTCTGCATGAGCAACGTCTTGTACAGCCCCCTGGCCATCTTTCTCTCACGGTTCACCATGTGCTTGACAGGAACACTGCGAGTATCAGCTGGTATGGGTGTGGTCAATGAGGAGTCTGTGTTATTGGCCCTTATGGTACTTACTAAATGATCTTCAGCCTCATCAAAATGTGCAGCTGGATAGAAAGGAGACTTTGAGCTAAGCTGAGGAGTAGAAGTGGATGCTGGGTGCTCCATCTTACTAGGCCTTTTCTCATATATATGGTCGATGGCTCCTTGATCTAATAAAATGTGGTCTACGCTGTATGGATTGGCCAGCTGAGTGATCCACTCCCTAAAAGTGGCAGTCATATCTGAAACAGCACGAGCAGAGCACTTATTCCTTAGCAAGTTGGATCCCACTTACCACGTGGCCGTAACGCTCGTCTACCTGAACCACCTGCCGGCAGAGCGGTTGTCAGCAGAACGCGTGTCCTCAGGAAGCAGTGGCGGCACCTCCAAACTACATCCACTCTAAAGGGCATCAGACACAGTTTCAATGAAGCCAGTTTTCTCTACAGCAGCGAGGATCATGCACGCTTTCTGCACCTCTTTAAGAGTGATGCCTGTGTTAACTCCTCTAACAGTATACTCAGAAACAGAAACAGATTCTGCACAGATTTCCATTGTAGTGTTCACACTCACAGCTTATTTAGTGAAGTTAAGTACATCCTGGCTGAACTTGGCTTCTTATTCACCAACTGCTTTTTATTTCCACCTTGAAAGAACCAGGACTTACAATCTTCTGCCTGTAGATGGCACAATAAAGTGCAATGAAATCACTTCTACAAATCAGTGAACACTGAAAAAACCTCTTTTCATAAACAGAGAGATATTTATACTTTCATAAAGAATTTACACTAAAAATGAGGCAGCAATTTGCAGTCAATTTTTGGGGGGTAAATTTTACCCCATGTTTTACTGAGTACGGATTAATTTAAGTAATATCTGCAATGCACGTGGTAAAGTCTACCTAATATTGTTAAGTTTATTCTTACATTATAGCCCTTTACTTACTGCAAAGTTAATTTAAACTTTAAGTGATATAAATGACAGATTGTCTATATTAATTCCTCACATGGTTTAGTCTGGATAACTAGTACTGGTTAATCATGTGAAGATTTATTGCCCAAATGGTCCAACTGCTCCACAGCAGAACACAACTTTTGGAGTTGTTCATTAAACAGGTGAGTCTGCAGCTCAGGTCTCTTCATGCTGCTGCACAAATCCACCTGTGGAGGAAATAAACACTCCTACAGTCACATATCTCTTCTAGTCACAATCTACTGGGCAGAATAATACAGCACTGGCCTGGGCATTTTAGTGGCTTTGGAAGTGCTTTATAACGCTTCCTAGAAGTCACTGTGGTGTTCAGTTCAAACTGGAAACTTGTTCTGAACCTGAACACCGCTTCAGAATTCGCAGTATTTTGAGTTGAGTTAAACTACACAACCGATCTTAATCAAAATGGCGGATGGCAGAAACGTGGGCTAATTTACTCAACACACACAGCTGCTACTAATAACACATTTTCAGGATAATGTGGCACTGAGCTGCATATATTTCCAGCTAATAAGCCCGTCTCCATGCTGGCTCTAATGCCATTAATATACATATCAAACTAACAGTATCAGTAGGCTAAGGAGCGGTAGCTTACAGGCTGGCTACGGCTAAATTAGCCACAAAATATATGCTAGCTCACTATTTTACATAGACTCATTTGCAGTTTATTCAGAAGCACTTCTTCAGCTATCCTTGGCTCTTAATTTTAGCCTAAAGCTGCACCAGGAGAGGCTGCTGTGTTCGTTTGTCAAAGCTAGCTGTTAAGCTAAACTACCAAGGGCAGCAATTAGCAAGAACAAGCAAGTTCCCATTAGCTTAGCCACACTTGGGCTAGCATTAGCTGGAAGTTAACTGAGATTTAAACTTTGTCACAGAAGCAAAATATCTCTTACCTTAAAGACCACACTTTGAATTTCACATCCTGCGAATGTCCAATGTGTTTAAAATAAATTAATGAATACATAAAAAAAGTCCAGCTGAGAAGCTGCAGCAGATTAAGAGGCTTTAGCATGGGGTAGATTTTACATGGCATTTTGTACCACAGAATGTGCACAAGGTTGAGTGGATTTTATTCTCTTTTCTGAAGTGTTTTTACTCAATACATTTAGGGAACTTTTTTTTATAATTAAGACTCAGAAACTGAAAGGGTTTCAGCAGGGTTGTGCTATTTAAACCTTTATTATTTACTCTGGCTACTAAAATAAATTTTTTATTAAACAGTCAGAGGGAATTGAATGTATAAGTCAAGTTACTGATGATACAGTCTTGTTTTTGATGTTTTATTTAAGAAAGAAAGAAAGAAAGAAAGAAATAGTGTCCCAGTTAAAAATGTGGTCAGATAGCTTTGAGTTATTTTAATTAAAAACACAAGTGAAAGAGAGAAGCTGAATCATTGATCCTGATCCTGTGAACTACGGAAGTGATGTTACTGCTCCGGATCCCTGTGTTAAACCCAGGGTTAGGGTTAGGTGGATTTGGTGGATTTGAGACTTTTCTGTGTCACGGGGATGATTAGATGGACAAAGTTCCTACGTTTGGTCCTGATGTGCCGCCCAAACAGGGCAGCAGTTTTAATTGTGAATCAGATGCCCATAATCAGTGCCTAGTTAGTGGCTGCTCACAAAGCAGATCCCCCTGTGCTACTGCTCTGACTCTGTCTGTAATGGAGGAGGACGAGGTGGTGAATCATTTGATTGCTTTTAATTAGAATGACGCTTTGATGAGGAAATCTTGGGTCTCCTTCTCGCTCCACTGATGGTTGGCTGGAAGCATTCCAGGTGGTGCTCCTTTGTTATCTCAGAAACCAGGTTTCAAACTTTGCTCATGACCTTTCCATTCCATTCCAGTGTGTTATTGTTGATTGTGTTCGTCCCCTGCCAAAGTCACATTTGCTAACACTCACGCGTCCTTCCACTCGGACTCCAGAAGCCATTCCTATGTGCATGCTTGAATCTAAGATGATAACCAACACATTTGTACATCATTTCTGTTTTTGGTCTCCATTTTTTGTAAGGGAGTTTAAGACATTTAGATTTTTAAAATCTTTTTTGTTTTTTTATTTTAGCATTGGTCCACCCTGAAGCTGTCCCTTGTTTTGTGATATTAGGAAGCGCTACTAGATGGAGTCTATAGATTATATATCATCCCCTTGTGGTCTCTGAATGCTATTACTCCAGACTACATTAAAGGGAAGACTAACTAAATGAATGGGAAATCTTACATATTAGGCATCTAATTTAAGTGTTATCTCATTCAATGCCTCAAACATTGATAAAATAACATGTGATCAATAATCAATATCTATCGATCGATCTATCTGTCTAATACAGTACAGTTTTTTCACAGTAAATCCCTGCAGCTTTCATTATGTTTTGTTATGCATCATGTGTCTGAAAAGTGCTCCGTTAATTAATATGTTGCTTTCTTTACTCATATACACTTTATTAAAGGGTGCCTAAGACTTTTAGCACAGTGCTGTATTGACTAGATATGCCACTGAAACATTTTGGCCAAAAATGGTAAAAAATGTCACTTTGTTTTTTTTCATAGGAAACATTTGGACCTAGAAATATTAAATAATCCTACAACTCGGTGTCCGATCTCCCCTTCACTGGTCAGCAGAAGGACATGTTCAAACACTCTGAGCAGCGAATCAACGCAGGGAACCTGTGAAATCAGCCGTGTGGACATTTGCAAACCAGGTAATCTTTATTATAAATGTGTCTTTATACACAGTAAGCTCTATCTCTCACACACACACACACACACACACACACACACACACAACCATGATACAAACACGGATATGACAGAAACTGTATGTTTGCAGGTATACAGGTTGAAAACTGACGTTTGTCATGTTTGTAAGTCACACACACACTTTACCGTAGTGGTGTGTGTGTTAGAGTCAGTGTTTCCACAGTGCTGCTCCTGTACAGTGTTCTGTCACTATAGCGGCGATGATGGTGATGATGGCGGCGTCACTGCTCCAGGCTGCTCAGCACCATATCTGCGATGTCTTTGATGGAGCTGTAGGTGGCGCTCTCTGGAAACGTCTGCAGGAAATCACAGCCTTCCTCCAGACTCGCACTGAGGAGAGGGTCCAACGGCACCGAGCCTACACACACACACACACACACACACACACTAACTACATGCATATATGCTTAAGTGCAAAAGTTAGTGCCCCCTTGCTCTTTGTGTTTTCGGGACTCACCCAGGAACTTTGATCCTGTGAGCTTGGCGAGTTCCTCTCCTCCTCCTTTAGAGAAGATACTGGTGCACTCCTACACACACACACACACACACACACACACACACACACACACACACACACACACACACACAGGTAATGAGTGGAATAATGAGTGATAAGGCAGGGCTAAATCCTGGACAGGTCTAATGAATGTTGTTCAGGTGTGTGTGTATCTTACAGTGCAGTGAGGACACACGAAGCCGCTCATGTTCTCCACTATGCCTAAAATCTTCACGCCTGTCTTCTTACAGAAGGTGATCTCACGCCGCACATCTCCCGTAGATACCGCCTCTCTCACACACACACATGCCAGATTTATTACACACAGTTTTGTTATATTATTACTCTGTATGTGCGTGTGTGTGTGTGTGTGTGTACCTGTGGTGTGACCAGTATGGCTGTGTGTGTGTGTGTGTGTGTGTGTGTGTGGCATGGTGACCA
>JAQQZX010000033.1:29340702-29351429 GCA_030068355.1 Notoglanidium maculatum | reverse complement strand
CCTAACCCCGGCTCAGCCCTAACCCCCGCTCCGCCTTACAGCTAGCTCAGCCCTAACCCCGGCTCAGCCCTAACCCCCGCTCCGCCTTACAGCTAGCTCAGCCCTAACCCCGGCTCAGCCCTAACCCCGGCTCAGCCCTAACCCCCGCTCCGCCTTACAGCTAGCTCAGCCCTAACCCTGGCTCACAAAACTTAATGCTGCCTTCAAATCAATCCTTGATTCTCCCTGCAATCATCTTATTGTGTTTTTGGGGCTTTTTTTGTGTAAAAGCTGCAAAATGCTATAATGTAGCTGGCATACAGAGATTTAGTCCCAGTGAAGAGATCAACGCCTGCTGCTGCCGCACGTAAATCCACATGAATACTTAATTAGATAATAGTGTGAAAATAGAACAGAAGTCAGGATATATGCAAGGACTTACTAAAAAATTATTTAAAAAAACATAATTTCAGCCTTTTATAACACACACACAAACTGTGGAAAGCACGAGACTGGCAGCAGGAGGAGAGGGAAGTGCAGACACAGAGCTGCTCTCATTCAGCATCTCGTCGCAGCTCTCCTGCTCTGCTTTTAGGAAATTCTAGACTGATGCAGAGTGACACGCTTCTCATGTGGAAAGGCAAGTGAAGAAGGAACAGAGATATACAGAATGCATTAATCAACACACTTGTAACAGGATACAATTGAAAGGTGCATTTTGTTTATTTTATTTACAACATACAAGACACACACTTTCCTAACTCTCTGATGAGAAAAAAAGCAAAATACAAAGTTTGTAGTTATTTAAAATGCATTATTGCATGTGTGTGTGTGTGTGTGTTTGAGCACCAGGTGTGCACTGTGCTGAGTGGTGCAGGTGTGCTTTATTCCTATGGCTTTTAGTGGTTCCCCTGGTTTTGACACGTTACCATGGTGATCACAGAGCACAGTTGTGATGCAGTAGAAACAGTAAGAGTAGCGCACCCTGGAGGAAAGGTCACAAAGTAACTGGTAGTTATACAGAGACAGCCAAAAACTGTACACACACTTCAGGAGCACTTCTGTATATTAACGTCTGGAAGCTAACACCACCACTTTGAGCACCTGTAACTGTAGAGGCCAGAGGGAACTTGTATTAATCTCGTGATATCTGAATTAATTTAGTAGTAACATGTTTATACAGATTTTTCTTTCCTGAATTGTGTATGCATTTTTGTTTGACTCTGTATACGACTGTGCAAAAGTGTAGATTTTTTGCATGCAATTAATCTGACGTATAAAACTACAAACCCGAAGCTGCTGTATTTAGCTGTTTGTTGTGATTCTGTAAATGAATGATCTGAATTATTCAGAAATATCTGTATGACCCTTTCGTGGCTGCTGAGCTTCCAGTCTGTTTACCACATCACTTCAGCAGACCAAAAAAAGTTCATCCCAAGGGGCATTTGGGTTCTGGGTAAAGTGCTCTACACACACACACACACACACACACACACACACACACACAGAGAATCCTGCTTCTAATGGAAGCAAAACAGTAAAGGACTGAAAAAAGTTCATGTTCTCTGTAAAAGTAATAATAATAATTATTATTACAGTATTTTACATTTAAATTTTATATTTAAATCAAATATTAAACCTGATAATATTTATAATAATGATAATAATAATAATAATAATAATTATTATTATTATTAATATTTAATTGAAACATAAAATTGAAATGTAAATGTACCACTGTGACCACTGAGCAGTATAAAGGCGGTGCAGGAGTTAGCTCTGTCACCTCACAACACGAAGGATCTGGGTTCGAACCTTCCGGCTGATTGGGGTCTTTCAGTTTACATGTTCTCCTCGTGCCTATGTGGGTTTCCTCCAATTTTTCTGGTTTCCTCCCACAGACATGCAGTTTAGGTCATCTGGCTACTCTAAATTGCCCGTGAATGTGAGTGTGTCTCTGTGATAGATTAGCGACCTGCCCAGGGTGTAACCCCGCCCCTCACCTGGAGTCACCTGCGATTGGCTCCAGCTTCCCTGCGACCTGCAGTGGAGAACTACATAAATAATGGATAGATGGATTTATTTTTGAAGCAAGATACATCCAGACACGTTCTGGTGAAAATGAAGCAAAGTGTGCTGTAAAACACACACACACACACACACACACACACACACACACACACACACACACACTTGCAAGTGCACCGGGGTACAGGCCTACTTTCAGAGAGTTGAAAATAGCATAAAACAGGCAGTGTGTGTGTGTGTTTTGCACCTGTGCATCATCCAGGGACATATGTTCTGAAAAGGTGTGTGTGTGTGTGTGTGTGTGTGTGTGTGTGTGTGTGGTGATTAAAGGCATTGTTGGAAAGAGTTAATAGAGGAGACAGTTTGGCTGTAGTGACTAAGGGAATAATGGAATGAGAGACATTAAAAACTAGGGGATGTTGGAATGGAGAAATTGTAACTAAAGGACAATTGGAATAAAGAGAACAATGGGGTTCTATAATTAGCTAAGGACACAGTGGGGACAAGGGAACCAGAACACAAGGGGACACTGGAAACTATAGAAATAGGAAATCAGAGGACAGTAAAGAATAACATTTACATTTATGTCATTTGGCAGATGCCTTTATCCAGAGCAACTTACATACATCTTATTCATTTATTTATTTTTTTATTTTTTTATAACCAAATTATAGGCCACTAAACTAGACAACAAGAAACGAGTGACTTTGGATAGGAAACTAAAATTAGAGACACTGTATAGTAAAGAGTAAGAAACTAGTGGGCACTGAAACTGACTGAAATAGGAACGTGTGTGCTACTGGAGAGTAGGAGACAAGCAAACCATGAGACACTAAGCGAGGGAAAAATGGGAGACTTTGGAAACTACTAAAATGGGAAATTAGGGATTACTGGAAACTAGTGAACTGGAGAGTAGTAGACTGAGTGGAAATAATGCATTACATCTATTGCTTAGTGAGTGTTACTGTTACTTATAACAGATACCATAAAGCATCTTCATACTCCATAACAGCTGGCTCCTCCATGGGGCTACATCCTGCATGCTAGTGTGCTAATATTACCATGTGGAAGGCAATTACAACACACACACACACACACACACACACGGTATGACCTAACACACTCTCTCATTAACTACATTAATCTCCGTGACTAATTAATATGTGTGCTTCAGACCTGTCTCCCTCTCCCTCTGTGTGTGTGTGTCTCTCTCTCACACACACACACTGTTGTCTGCTCATTTTTAGTCAGCTTTGCCAAACCAAACTGACCTTTGGCCACTGGTAGAGGCTTTTACATAACCCTCTCACATTCACACACACACACACACACATACAGTTAGCCAGCTCAGAGGGGACCAGTCAGCTAATCCTGCTGGATGAATAATAGTGATTACATGTCCACACACACACACACACCCTGATAATACTAATTTCTTATTAGCTTGTAGGTGTGTGTTATATAATTATATTATCAGTAAACATATATTTTCTAAATGCTCCTTGTAAGAACTTAATTGTATCGGCGACGATTCCGTTCGATCTGGTCTCAGGTTCGATCTGATTTCCGTGGGTGAAAGCTTCTCGCTCGTTTTGGATCCGGGGACCAAGCAGACACACAGACACGTGTGTAGGTGTATGCTCAAATCCAAAGTTTATTTGTGACAGACAAGTTTATATCCAGTAGCTTGGGTGTGTGTACGTGTACGTGCGTGTTTGTGTGTCTCTGTGTAAGGGGGCGTGTCTAGCATATAGGTGTTCAGGAAAGGAGAACAAAGAAAAGGTGGCCTCAAACAGCTGTGGGGTCGGGAGGCAGTTGACAAATGGTCTGCTGGATATAAAAGGTGTGAATGTTCTTCCAGGGTGTGTGTGAGTGCTATTCAATTCAATTTGTATAGCTCTATACCAACAGAAACTTATGAATCTATAAATATATATATATATATACCTATTTATATAGATGTATCTATATAAATCTACATCCCCAATGAGCAGCCTGTGGCGACGGCGGCAAGGAAAAACTTCCTGAGATAACTAAAGGAAGAAACCTTGAGAGGAACCAGACTCAAAAGGGATCCCATCCTCATCTGGGCCGCACTGTATAGTGCAATTACAACTAATCATATATTAATAATAGGTTCAAATTAAATGTGTATATGCCAGAATATGTGTATGTTATATTAGAGTGTGTATGTCAGGAGTTGTGTGTGTGTGTGTGTGTGTGTGTGTGTGTGTGTGTGTTAATGTGTGTATGTTAGGGGTGTACAGGTGTGAAAGTAAAGACACAGAAGACAATGGAACAGACAAGTGGGCTCCGAAAGCTGGGTGCCGGGTTTGGGTCAATTGATATGCTAACTTGGGAGACACGACACAATAAATCAAAATTAAAGTTAGTGGCTAGAAAAATACTGATATAAAAATTTAGCCTAAGAATTTTACCTAACAATCACAGTGTAACCATGACAACGAGTATAAATATCTGTTTAGGCTTGTTCTATATTCATGCATCATTAGTGATCTGCAGTCTGTAGTGAATTAAAATCAATAAGAGCGGAGTGTGTTGGTATGAGGGCGGGGTTACTGGTCCTCTGTAGCAGTTTATCCAATCATGTGTGTTTATGTAAATTATTTAGCTGAAGGTAGCTAATCAGATCAGAAACTAACTACAAAGCTAGGAATATTTTATTTTATTTTATTGTATTTTACTTTGTTTTTGTCTGTTCTAATGGGAACCGTGACAAAACATGTATTTGGTTGTATTTTAGTATCCTGTAGACACAGCAGGCAGTCACTTGTTACAGTCTAAGCTTCACACTTTCTGCTGCTGGCTACAAAACATTACGCTGCTTCTACTGTATCTTGCAAAATAAAAGATTGCGCTGGATCAAGTGCTATTCTGTGTGCTGCGGAATAATGAGTGTGGAAGCCGTTGTTAAATTAAAGCCGTGATTTAAAAAGAAAAAAAATGTTCTGCAGTTCATTTTCACTTAATAAATTACAAGAGCTTTAACTAGGTTCAAACACTACAGACACTGTGTTAATATCCAAATGTACAGTAGAATAAGGCTGTGTGTGTGTGTGTGTGTGTGTGTGGTAGGGGCTGTAGGAGAATGTTATATCTCTGCATGTGTATGACAGGGTTTCTATGACAACAGCACCAGAAAAAACATTTCATTCTACAGTGGGCCGACGTGATAAATTTAAGTGTGTCTGAGGGGGGGAGAAAGAGAGAGAGAGAGAGGGAGAGACAAGAAGACTAGCTGAAAGTAGGGGGCAGTAGAAACTGGTGACTGGAACACAGGAATATTACAGAACTCTAAAAATTATGAAAACTACAGAACAAGGAAACGAGGGGACGAGGAAAATTATAAAACAAAGAAGCTATGAGACAGTGGAAACTGTGGAACACTTAAATATAACAGACACTCGAAGCCTGGAGAGACTGGAGACTGGGAGACAGCACAAAATAGGGGACACTGGAAACTTGGGGACGCTACAAATTAGGAAACACTACAAAACATTGGAAACTATTGGAAACTAGAGGACACTGGACACTATGAAACAGTACAACACTTCAGTTCAACAGATTAAAAGATCAGTAATCCTGACGCTAACTTTTCTGTTCAGAATATATTTTTACAAAATTTGAACTGAACTGTAGAGCAGGTTTGTTCTTTACTGACGGCTGTCTAGACTTTCATAAAACATGGTGTTAGCATTCTCCCTCCCGCTCTCACCTCTCTCACTCTGGCTGGATGTCAGGAGCCCCTCAGATCAGGGTGTTTAAAGACTTTAAGTTTCCATTTCCACGGTAATCATTATTCAGGTGAAGAGAAAGCGGATCGTGGATTTTAGAGTAAATGTTCTGTAGTTTGGGAACATCGAGTTTGTTCTTGGACATGATTAGTGGCTGGTGAAATAGAAATGCGGTAGACGTGCTAAAAGCATTTTCACGTCTGATGTTGAGTCAGTCATCCACACACCCACACACACACGCACGCACACACTCACACAGACCTCATTACCTGCAGCTCACTTTCACTCCGCTGTGGTGGGTGTGTGTGTGTGTGTGTGTGTCCTTTACAGGAGAAACACACAGTGGAAGTTACTTCTAGCCAGATCTGACTCTAATTAGACACGGTTACATCAGCTGTTAAAAAGAACACAAATTAAATTAGATAAGAAGCAAATAGTTCATCAGTCTAACGTACATTACAACATTTAAATTATAATGATAAATAATCAGTGAAACAGGTGTGTTATTGAGAAGTTGTTAAGAAGCAAGTAAAGTTAGTTAAAACAACAAAGAATATAAAATATAAAACTTTACATTTAAATTAGAAAATATGCAACTTATCCATTAATTAAATATTCTTATTAACTAGTTAAATATTTATATTGCCATTAACACAATGTTAGGTATTTAAACACACACAATAAAAACATCAAGAAAATATCAAATAATTTCAATAACATGTTTAAATACTTACATAACTATTACAACTAAATTATAGAGTCCTTGAACAGTGAACTAGTAACACAAACAGTCAAAATTGTGCCTTACAATTAAAAGTTTGATTATATAAATTAATAATAGTTTTTTTTTTTTTTTTAATGGCACTGTTTTATAAACTGTGCAGTTTAAAAAGCAATATCAGACATGTACATTTTGATAAACCTAGGTATTTAGACATAAATCCATCCATGTTTTTCTCTGCCACTCATCCATCACATGTGACATGGAAGCTGGTCCTGCGTAACCCAGTCTGAGTTCAGGGAACGTTCCCAGTGTAGATACTGATCCATCCATACATTATCTATAGGCTTAACTGGTACGGGTGGTGGGGAAGCTGGAGCCAATCCCAGCTGATGCAGGTGAGAGGCGGGTTACACCCTGGGCAGGAGCACATGCAACCCCCACACAGGAACACCCCAATGACACGTGGGCATCGAACCCAGAACCTGCTGGCTGCAAGTGACAGCACTAACCCAGGAAACACCCATTTATACATAAAGGTAACTGCAATATTGCAACTTACAGTTATAAAAAAGCAATACCAATTATTTAACTGTACAGACATTTTAATTAAGTCATATAAATTTACAGAATTATTAATTAGCTAATTATCTATATAGATGCAATTAAGATAAATAAATCACTAGCAAAGTCAATATATTATTTACATAAATATTTACAAAAAGTATAACTACATTAAGAAAAAAACTAACAGATGTGATCAAATAGTCGAATTCAGATCATCCAGTACGTGATTGCTCCCAGCAGCAGTCACTGTAGAGCGAATAAATAATGTCTCATTTAAAAATCATTATCTAATTACCCACTTTAATAAGTGAAGTATGTAACATTTGATAAATACTAAGTTTACTTGCAAATATTCAAATACATAAATGAGGAGCTATAATCTAAATAAATAATTCTACATAAATAAGTAAAGCCATAATAATTAGTAATGCTGAACAGTCATAAACATTTGTGGGAGAGAGTTACATTAGTTTATTCTGTTT
Source organism: Notoglanidium maculatum (assembly GCA_030068355.1). Taxonomy (NCBI): domain Eukaryota; kingdom Metazoa; phylum Chordata; class Actinopteri; order Siluriformes; family Auchenoglanididae; genus Notoglanidium; species Notoglanidium maculatum. Next base: position 29,343,897 of record JAQQZX010000033.1, on the reverse strand, counting down.
AACTCTGACAGAATCAGTGTGTAATCCTTATGGAGTCTTAGCAAGACTAGCTCTGTGTGTGTGTGTGTGTGTAAGCGCCGAGCTGGTCTCAGTAAATCCGTCAGTCCGGTTTGGATAAAGAAAGACAGAGAGAGAGAGAGACAGGAGCGGAAACACGGACTTACAGCAAAGCTAGAGTGGAGATGACGTGGTAACACAGCTATGAGCTAACCACACACACACACACACCTCTCTCACAAATTAGAAACTTAGATAACACACATGCCCACACACACACACACAGTTGCAGTAAGCAGATTTCCACAGTAGGAACCAAGGCTAATTTTAGTTCCTGCACCAGACTCAGTACTCTTCTGTGGATCAGGAACTATGAAGCTTGCAGTACTGTGCTGTTAAATACAAGCTTCCCAGATTAACATGATCTCAGCATTGTATTAAAGTTGCCAGGTTTTAGACGTCTTCCCAAGGCACTTACAGAACCTTTTATGTGTTCCTTGGTGTAGTAGCCTAGTTCCTCAAAAGGTTCTGGAACCCTCAGTGGAAACATGCCTTTAGCCCTAGTTGCCTAGTTTCACACACAGCTGTGTCTGTTTGAGCCCTAAAGCACATTTGGCACCAAACAAGTTCCAAAAAGCTCAAAGCCATCATCCCCTCTCTGCCTCTCGGTGTAGTGTTAGTGTATTACGCTGTGTCCTGGAGCTCAAAGGCCTTAACACACATTCATATGTGTCCTCAAACAGCCATATGCCTAATCGACCTGCTTTCTCACACACACACACACACACACACACAAACACACACACACACCAGTATACACAGGCTTTCTGTTCACCTTTGCTGCTTAAAACTAAACAGTAGAAAGTCTTCAAACTGTGTGTGTGTGTTGGGGAACAAAGCATGTGATTTTTGAACCTCACAGTCTGAAACAATAGCACCTCTCTCTCTCTTGCTCTCTAAAGGTCTTGCTCCTGCTGAAGCCTGAAAGCTCTGTCTCTTGTCCTGAACTCTACCTGCTTCCATTCTCTCCATCCGAGGGGCCCTTAAGCTCCTGCTGCCATCCAGAGATCTCCAAGGTCCTGCTTCTGTCCAAAAATCTACAAGTTCCTGCTCTTGCTCCTGTATGAACACTGATCCTGCCTTTCTGAGGCTGACAGCTTCCAAATCTCCTGCTCCTGAGCTTTACGAGCACTCGTTCCTACCTTGAGGCCTATAAGCTCCTGCTCTTTTACTGATGTCTACAAGTTCCTGCGCTTGTCCTGAGTTCACCCAGCTCTTTATCCTGAGGTCTACAAGCTTCTGATGCAGGTCCTAGATTACAAGCTTCTGCTCCCATCCAGAAGCCCATAAGCCACTGCCCATGTCCTGAACTCTGCAGGTTCCTGCACCTGTCCTAAGGTCAATAAGTTCCTACTTAAATGTTTCTGCTGTTCCTGATAAAAGTAGAAGCTTTTATATAACATGCTTCAGCTCCTGTCCTGAAGTGTGCATGCTCCTGTTTCTCTCCTGAGGTCAACCAGCTCCTGTCCTGAGCTTTAAAGCTCCCACTCCCTTTCTGGGGAATAGATCTCCCCGCTTGTGTCCTGGGTTCTGCTAATTCTTAAGGAAGCTTGACTCCATCTTCAGGAGGTTTTCCTCACCACCTGTTTTGCTCCCTGTGAGGAGAGACCATGTCTGTACTGTACAAATGTTGTAAAATTCTCTCTGTCCCTCTTTGTGTCTCGCTCATTCACTTACACACACACGCACACACACACACGCACACACACACACACACACACACACACACTCTTCCTGTAAAGAGAGGGTCAGTGAGGAGTTTTGGACTAAAGTGGGTTCAGCCGACAGATGGAGTGAGGAATCCCTGAGAGCCCGACCTGCCACAAATAGCACACACACACATACACACTTGCTCTTCCTTTGCATATTCTTGTTCTTTACTTCTTAATACTCTATATTCAAATACATACATACCTTTTCATTGGTGCAGTGATTATAGATATAGCACAAACAGATGGTTCAATAGACCCAAAAAAGAGCACACTGCTCATGTTTTTGTCCATGATGCCGTGGGGCTGGCACCGAGTCAGAACCCTCACAGAGGAACCCACTGAGAATGGGCCAATCATGGCACAGATCAGCCGCAGGAGCTGTCCAATCACATCAGACCCAAACCCTGCATTAAGCAGCGTGTGTGAGACTTCACCAAGTCCACTGTCCAGGCTTTACCTCAACTCTGAATTTATTCCCATCGCTGAGAAACTAAGTGTTTACTGTATGTGTGTGTGTGTGTGTGTGTGTGTGTTAATGAGAGTGTTACTTAATTATTCACTGAAGCATTGGTGATAATGTAATTCTGTAACATTTGAGTAAATGAATCATGAATTTATTTCAGTTAACAGATGGAATGTAAAAAGAAGAAGAAGGATCGAGAGAGTGAGATGACAAAGGTAACGAGAGAGAAGGAGAAAGAGAGAGAGAGGGAGGGGAGGTTAAAGGTGATGGAGAGGGGAGTGTGTGGCGAGAGATCGACAGATAAAGTGATAGTGTGGTGAGAGAACGAGTGGAAAGGTGAGCTGGAGAGGCAGAAAAGGTGACAGGGTCGGTCGTCTGGGGGGCCGATAGTTTTTCACACTCACAGAGCCACACTGATAGAAGCTTTTAACACACGCTGTGAAACACACACGCACATTCTCACACAAGGGCTCAGGTACACATACTGCAGAAGAGCACATTAAGCTCTGTAGAGGAACTGAGCAACAGGAAGTTAAAAAAAACCTGTTCATTTGATCGTTATTGAAACCGAGCAGTCGGTCGAAACACGAGACATGTTCAGTTCACTTCCTTTAGATCTGCACAGCAGCTACGATGTTAAGCTAGCTAACATGTATTGAAAGCAGTTATGTGCTGTGCTGTGGTGGGTGTGCTGTAGTGTGCTGTGGTGTGCTGTGCGGTGGTGTGGTGTGCTGTGGTGTGGTGTAGTGTGCTGTGGTGTGCTGTGGTGTGGTGTGGTGTGCTGTGGTGTGCTGTAGTGTGCTGTGGTGTGGTGTAATGTGCTGTGGTGTGGTGTGCTGTGGTGTGGTGTAGTATGCTGTGGTGTGGTGGTGTGCTGTGGTGTGGTGTAGTGTGCTGTGGTGTGCTGTAGTGTGGTGTGGTGTGGTGTAGTGTGCTGTGGTGTAGTGTGCTGTGGTGTGGTGT
>JAQQZX010000033.1:29280151-29295584 GCA_030068355.1 Notoglanidium maculatum | reverse complement strand
AATAGCGCAGAAGTACTAATAAAAAACGGAAAAAACACGTATAACAAACGCCAACAGCGGCAAAACTCCCGGCAAAACTATTGTTGGTAGGGGGGGTTGGCTATGATTAACTCTTAGCCTCGCACGGACCCCCTTCCCGCTTGCCATGCTTCCGCTTCCTCGCACACCGCTTTCGGCGGACTCTCCCCCGGCCCCCAGCATCAAGCGACGCCGGGGACTGGAGGCCTGGTTTCCATAGCAACCCGAGGACGCGAAGCGTTTCCAAAAGGCCCTCCCGCAGGACAAAATTATTTGAAAATTTCTTTATATCCAGTAATGTTTCTATGTAACGGGTAGACATAAACACCGTTTGTTTTGGTGTCCATGTGCCGTCGGAGTTACACCAAGAAAACAAAATAAAAACAGAAAACACGATTTTAAAAACAAAAAAGCACAATTTCGGATCCGGAGGGGCCGCTGCGTGCATACGGTCGCGCAGCACACGTCATATTTAGTTTGTTGAATTTGTCTGCTGGTTAACAGCTGCAAAGGAGCTCAAGATCCATGTTTAAGTGGCAGATTTCCCATGGCCTTGATCTTGCATGTGCATGAGTGTATTTTGTTCTTCTTCTCTCTCGCTCTCTCTCTCTCGCTCTCTCTCTCGATGTCTCTCACCATTCTCACAATCTCCACTTCCTCGACTGTCCTTCCCTCAGGGTGGTGGAGATGTGTAAGACATTTCAGGAGAGTGTTCAGAAGCTTTCAGAGCAGTATTACTCACAGCTGCGCCGGCATAATTACGTTACCCCCACCTCCTTCCTAGAGCTGATCCTCACCTTTAAGACACTTTTGAAGGCCAAGCGCAATGAGGTGGACACTTTCAGGAACCGCTACCTGATTGGTCTGGACAAACTCGACTTCGCCGCCTCACAGGTCACAAACAGACCTGTCTGACTGTCACTGAATATTGAATATACATAGAATGTTAGATAGATAGGAATCGATTGTGTGTGTGTGGGTGTAACAGGTGGCAGTGTTGCAAAAGGAGGTGGCTGCTCTTCAGCCTGAACTGGTCCGAACCTCAGCTGAGACAGATCAGATAATGGTGAAGATCGAAAAGGAGACGCTAGAGGTGGATGCGAAGAAAGAGATTGTTGCTGCTGATGAGAAATTAGCCAATGAGGCTGCGGCAGCTGCACAAGCCATTAAGGTTCAAGAATATTTCACTGATTATCTTTTATTCTGACTAACAAAAATCAGTTACAAATTCCAAATTGAATACAGTAAAAGCTCTTTCTGCTCACAGACATTGCTGAATAAAAAATAAATGGGTATTGATTGGTGTGGTGACTTTGCCTTAAAATAATGCTTTTAGAAATATGTAGATAATATAAATGATGTACAGCAATTTGACTTAGCACTGACTGTGTGACTAGAAATGTCTAAAGAAATACTTAAATGCTTCATATAACAACTATATAGGTGTAATCCAAAAGTGAGTGATATGTAGAGGTGATTTGGTCTATACGCCATGGTAAGCATTAGTATCATTAGCGTCACGAGTTTGAGGATTAGGAGAAGATTCATGTGTATAATGGTGGTCTAGAATTTGATTGTGGTGTTGATCAGTGTACTGATTACTTGTCAGGATGAGTGTGAGGGAGACCTTGCAGAAGCAATGCCTGCACTGGAAGCAGCTCTACTGGCTCTGGACACACTGAAACCTGGTGACATCACAGTGGTGAAGTCCATGCAGAACCCTCCTGGTCCCGTTAAACTTGTCATGGAATCCATCTGTATAATGAAGGGCATCAAACCCGAGAGGAAACCTGATCCTGGAGGTTCTGGTAAGAGAAAGAGATGTCTAATCTACTTGGCACAAATGAGTGAAAAACATCGCTCGCAGCTTCACATATTTACACATGCATATGTTGTTCTGTAGCTAGCAATAATTTATACCTGCACTTTAAAATACTCAACATGAAGAGTAGTGTATTAGAGTTGTACACAAATAAAAGCCCTTCCCAGGGATGGCCCTGGTGACAGGCGTTTATGCACAGACGGGAGATAAAATACAAGAGAAGGAGTGGGGCAGTTACAAACACTACCTTCTTCATTAAGATTCACACACACCAGTCATTTTCATTATGAATGGTAATATGTATAAACAGTTTATAAAGTGTATAAACTGTATGTGTAAGATGTTTGAGTTTTTCTGGTATAAACATCTCCATCCATGCATTTACAAACTGTCATTGTCAAAGCTACCATGTTGGTCTCCTTTTCACATAGGTAAGATGATCGAGGATTATTGGGGGCCATCCAAGAAGCTGCTGGGGGACATGAAGTTCCTGGAAAGTCTCAAAGCCTTTGACAGAGACAATATCCCTGCTGCCAACATCAAGAAGATCCGTGAGAAGTTTATTGACCATCCTGATTTTCAACCTGCTCTGATCAAAAACGTCTCATCTGCCTGTGAGGGTTTGTGCAAGTGGGTCCGGGCCATGGAGGTGTACGAACGTGTGGCCAAAGTGGTGGCCCCAAAGAAGGAGAAGCTCTGCAAGGCAGAGAAGGAGCTGAAAGTTCAAATGAAGACTCTTGAAGTGAAACGCGGTGAGCTGAATGCTGTGGTGGACCGTCTGTCCTCTCTAAATGACAGTTTTACTGCGATAAAGCAGAAGAAAAAGGACCTGGAAGATAATATCGAACTTTGCTCACAGAAGCTGATCCGGGCTGAGAAGCTGATCAGTGGACTGGGAGGAGAAAAGGACAGATGGACAGAAGCAACACGACTCCTAAGAATCAAGTACACCAACCTGACTGGGGATGTGCTTCTTTCTTCAGCCACAGTTTCATACCTTGGGGCTTTTACAGTGGATTACCGGGTGGAATGCCAACGTGAATGGCGTAAGATTTGCATGAAAAGTAAAATTCCATGTTCTGAAGACTTCACACTCAGCAACACCCTTGGAAATCAAGTTCAGATCCGGGTATGGCGGATCGCTGGGTTACCTGTAGACTCTTTCTCCACAGACAATGGCATCATTGTATCAAATTCCCGCCGCTGGCCACTCATGATAGACCCTCAGGGACAGGCCAACAAATGGATCAAGAACATGGAGAAGTCCATTAAGCTGACCATCATCAAACTCTCTGATAGCAACTATGTGCGAACTTTAGAAAATGCCATCCAGTTTGGAACCCCTGTCCTCTTGGAGAATGTGGGTGAGGAGTTAGATGCTGTTTTAGAGCCAGTTCTCCTGAAGCAGACATTCAAGCAGCAAGGTGTGGAATACCTGAAGCTGGGCGAGAACATCATTGAATATTCCCAAGACTTCCGGTTCTATATAACCACTGGGTTAAGGAACCCACACTACCTGCCTGAAGTGGCCGTGAAGGTGTGTTTGCTGAATTTTATGATCACACCACTCGGGCTACAAGACCAGCTTCTCGGCATTGTCGCTGCTAAAGAAAAACCTGAACTGGACGAAAAGAAAAACCAACTCATCCTAGAGAGTGCAGCCAACAGCAAGCAGCTTAAAGAGATTGAGGACAAGATACTGGAGGTTCTCTCCTCATCCCAAGCGAATATTCTGGAAGATGAGACAGCTATCAAGGTGCTGTCATCCTCCAAGGTCCTGTCTGAGGAGATCTCGGAGAAGCAGAAGATTGCGAGTGAAACGGAGCAGGAGATTGACAGTACAAGAATGGGATATCACCCTGTGGCCGAGCACTCATCCATTCTGTTCTTCTGCATCTCTGAGCTGGCCAACATCGAGCCAATGTACCAATACTCACTGACATGGTTTATTAGTCTCTATCTTCACTCCATAACTCAAAGTGCACCAAGTGAAGACTTAACTACTCGCATTGCTACCATTCTAGAGCACTTCACCATCAGCATCTATAACAATGTCTGTCGCTCACTCTTTGAGAAGGACAAGCTGCTCTTCTCAGTCCTTCTCACTGTCGGAATCATGCAGGGCAAAGGTCAAATCAATTACCTCATCTGGCGCTTCCTGCTTACTGGTGGCATTGCCCTTGACAACCCACACCCAAACCCAGCCCCTGAGTGGCTGTCGGACAAAGCATGGTCAGAGGTGCAATCTCTATCCCAGCAATCTTTGCCAATCTAAACCTAAATTTGTCTAAGTTCAGTTTATTGTTGTGTTTATGTAATTACTTTGTTGATGCATTTATAGTAGTACTCTCAATTACTCAGTAATTTTGATTATTGATTATCATCTTTTCTTTTGTGCGGTATCAGGTGGTCCAAGCCTCAAAGCTCCCTAGTCTTGAAGGTCTTTTTGAAGATGTGCGTGAAAACATGGCTGAGTGGAAACAAGTTTATGACTCAAGCCGGCCGCACGAAGAACACTTCCCAGGCAAATGGCAAACCCTGGTGGGCGTGGAGCGTATGGCAGTGCTGCGCTGCTTCCGCCCCGATAAACTCATTCCTGCTGTGCAGCAGTTCATCGTGGAGAACATGGGACAAACCTACATTGAACCGCCGACTTTTGACCTGGCAAAAAGCTACAATGACTCCAACTGCTGCTCGCCTCTAATATTTATACTCTCACCAGGGTCAGATCCCACTGCAGGTGTGTGTATATGATATTCTATACAGTGTATTGGAAGTATTCTTTAACCTTCTACTACCATGTTTATTTTACTACTCTGAGGGGTGGTTACTATTATGATTTTGAGCAGTCTGTATTCTCCTTGGCTTGACTTGTGTTGAAAATATAATGTCAAGGCACCATGTTTAGCTGATTCCCATCTCTGCCTCTCTCGCTCTCAGTGTTGTTGAAGTTTGCAGAGGACATGAATATGGGGGGCAGTAAGACCCAGGCTGTGTCCCTCGGTCAAGGACAGGGCCCTGTCGCTGCTAGCATCATCAAAACTGCTCTTGGCAACGGAACATGGGTTCTCCTGCAAAACTGTCATCTAGCAACCAGCTGGATGCCAACGCTGGAGAAGATCTGTGAGGAAGTGATCACACCCGAGAACACACACCCTAATTTCAGGTGAGAAACATCTCTCTCTTGCTGTCTTCACCTTTTTCTCTCTCTCAGTTTCTGTCTGTCTGTCCTTCTCACCTCTCAGTGTTTTTTCCTCCATATCCCTCCACTGTGTCCCTCCATGGCTATCTCTGTCTCCATATCTCAGGCTGTGGTTGACCAGTTACCCATGTGAGAAGTTTCCGGTCAGTATCCTGCAGAATGGAGTGAAGATGACTAATGAGCCTCCTAAAGGTCTGAGAGCCAATCTGCTGCGCTCCTACCTCACTGACCCACTCTGTGACCCCGCCTTCTTCGACAGCCCCACCAAACCCGATGCCTGGAGGAAGCTTCTCTTTGGCCTTTGCTTTTTCCACGCTCTCGTCCAGGAGAGGAGAACCTACGGCCCACTAGGTCACCTGTCTCTATTTGTCTCACCTGTCTCTTTCTATCTGTCTGTCTCCAAAACATTCCCTGTTTGCTTTCTCTTTATAAAGTATCCAAATAAAGCCATTTTTGTTTGTAAACAGACCTTTGTGTCATTGTGCAGGCTGGAATATCCCATATGAGTTTAATGAGTCGGATCTGAGGATCAGCATGCGTCAGATTCAGATGTTCCTGGATGAGTATGAGGAGATTCCACTCGAGGCACTGACTTACCTGACTGGTGTGTGTGTGTGTTAGTCTTTCTATACAACAAAATTCTCAGAGTTGATTTTCTAGTGTTAACCATCCATCCATCCATTATCTATACCTCTTTATCTGTCTGGGTCGCGGAGCAAATCCCAACATCTTCGGGCAAGAGTCGGGGTACACCCTGGGCAGGTCGCCAGTCCACCACAGGGCCAACACAGCCAGTTGACCTAATCTGCATGTCTTTGGACTGTGGGAGGAAACTGGAGCACCCGGAGGAAACCCACGCATGCACGGGGAGAACATGTAAACTCCACACAGAAAGTCACCCTGGGTGACCCGGGGATCGAGCCCAGAACCTTCTTGCTGTGAGGCGACAGTGCTAACCACTGCACTACCGTGCCTAAAGTGTTAAATATAGAGTTGAACTGACACTGTAAACATGTGGTTTAACACTAAAAGAATCAATTACGTTGATGTTGGTGTCATTGAGAAGTGTTGGAGATTCAACTCCTGCAGAGTTATGAAACCGTGCTCTGGTGTTAAACAGAGTTCATTTTTAACTATGCGTAGAGTTATTTTATCCCTCTACATCTGAGTTGTATTATTAACACTTTAGAAAATGTTAACGCCACAAAAAATGGGACAAAATAAGCACCAGCATAGTGTTAAAACGAACTTCCTATGCATGTCTAACACGACCAAGCATAGATTTGACTGGCATTTTAATACACAGTTGTTATAACATCAGAGTTTTTGCTGCTGTCAGGTCAGGTCTAAGCTGCTGTGTTCACAAAGAAGCAAATTTAGCTCTCATCAGATCACACACTTCTGGTATTAAATATATGATTTCTCTGGGTGCCGTTTTCTTAAACCATACATGAAAAACACGACACCAGGACTAGTGGAGCTCACATGGAACCACATCTAGTGTGCTGGCAGAAATGTACCATTATTGGGCAAACTGAAAGCTGAACTGTAGGGATTGTCAGTGAGTAGACTACAGGATATTTCCAAGATGGCGGCGCGGCAGGAGCATGCAGCGGCCACTCCGGATCCGAAATGGTGCTTTTTTTGTGCTATTTGTTTCTTGGCGTGACTCCGACGGCACATGGACACCGAAACAAACAGTGTTCATGTCTACCCATGAGAAACATTACTAGACATTAAGGAATACTCGAAAACTGACCTGCAGGATGACCTCTTGGAAATGCTATGCGTCCTCGGGTCGCTGCGGAAACCAGGCCTTCAGTCCTCGGCGTCGCCTGATGCCAGTGGCCGGGGGAGGGTCCGCCGAAAGCGGTGTGCGAGGAAGCGGAAACGCGGCAAGCGGGTGGGGGTCTGTGCTAGGCTAAGAGCTAGTCCAAGAGCACCAAATTCCTTGGTGTTCACCTGGCGGAGAACCTCTCCTGGTCCATCAACACCAGCTCCATCGTCAAGAAAGCCAAGTGGTGTCTCCACTTCCTGTGAAGGCTGAGGAAAGCCCATCTCCTGCCACCCATCTTCACCACCTTCTACAGAGGGACTATTGAGAGCATTCTGAGCAGCTGCATCACTGTCTTGTATGGAAACTGCACCGTATCGGACCGCAAGACCCTACAGCGTCCGTGAGAACAGCTGATAAGATCATCGGAGTCTCTCTTCCCTCAATCACTGACATTCACCACACACACTGCATCCGCTGCATCTACCTCTAAAATTCTGCACATTTTGCACTTTAAAAATTTTTGGCATATCTTTACCTCTACCATTTTGCACACTACATTTGGATTAGCGCTGTACTGTCTTGTCTTGTCTCGTGAAGTCTGCACTGTCTCGTGGCAGTGTTTTTGTCTTTTTGTCTGTCTCTTTATGTCTGCACTGTTTGCAGCATTTGCACACTTGCACACTTTGCACTTAATCTTGTTTTTGCCATGTTTGCACGTTTGCACACATGCACTTTATGTTGTCTTTTGTTGTCTTCTGTTGCACACGTGCACCTTTTGTACTTCTGTTGTCTTATATGTAGCACCTTGGTCCTAGAGAAACATAGTCTCATTTCACTATACACTGTACCATATGTACAGTGTATGTTGAAATGACAATAAAAGCCACTTGAACACTTGGACTTGAGAGTGTGGTGTTGTTTATGCAGATTATATGGTAGTTTCTATTAGACACTAAGTCGATTTTCAAGTTCTCAGGTTACTGATGAATCATCTTTACAGTGGCAGAGGTAACCATGGTAGGGATAAGTAGAACTGATGTGTCTGGAGATGTTTTAGATACGGCAAAATGTTAGATGTTGCAGATATTAGTGTTACACTTCTGCTTCAGGCAAGTTCTGGGACAGGGCTTTGGAGGACACCTGAAGCCTCCCCTCCATTTCTAAAGTTGTGGAAGAATACAGGAAGGAGAATGAAGCTCCTTTGTCTTTTAAAACTCACAGCTCACAACATATGCAGATACCTGTAGGTGTTCTGTGGAACTTACATCAAACTCATGCACATGATATAAGGAGTCACGGTTGCCTAAATCTTCCCATGAGGCTTGCTTCATGGTCCCTGTACAAACCCACTGTAGATCTGCAGAGGTGAGCAGTGCATTGGGCCATGGCCACCTACGGACCTGTGGCACAACTACAGGGAGAGAATGTCTGTTTTCTTGCATGGAGGAAGCAATTCATTACCCTTGCTTATAAGCATTTGAAAGCTTGTAGTCCCACTCATAAGTCAAAACAAAATACAAGAAAAGGGGGTCCAGGAAAAATGTCTGATGCATTAGATACACTCTCCAAATCAAACTGACTTTTTTTTAAATATGACACACAGACACCAAGAGTTCTGTCAGGCCTGCCTACATATATGGAGGATAGAGACAGGTTCAGTCCATATTTATTAAATTTCAGCAGACAGATCTAAATCAGGAGACATTAATCATGGTCAGAAAACTGGCACAGATCAAGCGATCAGCAAACAGAGCATCAAACGCAGAATCAGGGTCAAAATCCAGGAAACAAACACAACATCAAAAATCACAGTGACTAACAGAGAAATAAGGCTTGGTTAATGATTGGAGGCAAACGCAACACAGAGCAACGTGTGTGTTGGGAATTGGAGTTCTCAGTGGTCATGTTTGTATACTGAGGTGGATTGTGGGAAACAGAGTCCAGAGAAACTTCAGTGCTGATGTGACAACAGGGGGATTTGTCTTCTCTAGATGAAAAGGAAGTTAATTTGAATTGATTTAAATCTATCCATTGATCCATTCTCTTCCGCTTATTCGAGATCGGGTCGCGGGGGCAGCAGCTTAAGCAAAGAGACAGACTTCCCTCTCCCCGGCCACTTCTTCTAGCTTTTCCGGGGGAATCCCAAGGTGTTCCCAGGCCAGCCGAAAGACATAGTCCCTCCAGCGTGTCCTGGGTCTTCCCCGGGGCCTCCTCCCAGTTAGACGTGCCCGGAACACCTCACCAGGGAGGCGTCCAGGAGGCATCCTAATCAGATGCCCTAGCCACCTCATCTGACTCCTCTCGATGCAGAGGAGCAGTGGCTCTACTCTGAGCTCCTCACGGATGACTGAGCTTTAAGGGAAAGCCCAGTCACCCTACGGAGAAAACTCATTTCAGCCACTTGTATTCGCGATCTCGTTCTTTCAGTCACTACCCATAGCTCATGACCATAGCTGAGGGTAGGAACATAGATCAACTGGTAAATTGAGAGCTTTGCCTTACGGCTCAGCTCTTTATTCACCACAAGAGACCGATACAGAGCCCGCATCACTCCGGATGCCGCACCGATCCGCTTGTCGATCTAACGCTCCCTTCTTCCCTCACTCGTGAACAAGACCCGTGAGATACTTAAACAGAAGCAGGATCTCACCCCCGAACCTGGGAGGGCACTCCACCCTTTTCCGGCTGAGGACCATGGTCTCGGATTTGGAGGTGCTGATTCTCATCCCAGCCGCTTCACACTTGGCTGCGAACCGATCCACAGAGAGCTGAAGGTCACGACCTAATGAAGCAAACAGGACAAGATCATCTATTGATTGATTTAAATGATTCCTAAAAACAGCATCATATCTGTTTCTGTCAGCTAAGAATAATGTTTTTGTTAAGAATTGAGATATTTGATTGAGAGATCACTTGAGAGATTTGATGTGTTAATAAAGGTAGTTCTAAAGGTAATACCTTTCTTTCTCTTTCTGTCAATCTGTCTATCCATCTCTTTTTTCCTCTCTCTCTCTGTAGGTGAGTGTAATTATGGTGGCAGAGTGACTGATGATAAGGATCGCAGGCTTCTGCTCTCACTGCTCTCCACCTTCTACTGCTCTGAGCTCCTACAGCAGGACAGATACAGAGTGTGTGAGGGAGACATGTACTATGTACCACTGCATGGACCCTACCAGGTACACACACACACGCATGCGCGTGCACAGAGAACTTCTTAACCTCTAGAGGTGAAGTGTAAATTACAAACTTTTCACCTAAGCCTAATAATAATAATAATAATAATAATGATAATAATTTGTAATATTTACTCTGAAAGTGCCAGAGAAAGCTTGAATTTCACTTTATACTTTACATAAAAGACTATATTTAAATGAAGATTTTTCCATTGCCCAGAGTTACATCGACTACATCCACAGTCTGCCAATCACAGCCGAGCCTGGGGTCTTTGGTCTCCACAGCAACGCTGACATCACCAAGGACAACCAGGAGACCAATCAACTTTTAAATGGAGTGTTACTCACCCTGCCCAGGCAAACAGGGGGTGGAGCCAAATCTCCTCAGGTGGGTGTGGTCCGTGCTACACTCGCTGCTTACTGGCTGATAACATCTGTCTTTATTGTCCAGACACGATCTGTAATATGGATAGTTTACATTTATGTGTATATTTACTTGTATATATTGTTCTGTATGTATGTGTGTGTGTGTGTGTGTGTGTGTGTGTGTGTGTGTGTGTGTGTGTGTGTGTGTGTGTGTGAGAGAATAGGAAGTTGTAGATGAGTTGGCAGAAGACATCATGTCAAAGCTACCAGCAGATTTCAACACTGAGAAGGTGATGTCTAAATATCCAGTGATGTATGAGGAGTCCATGAACACAGTGCTGCGGCAGGAGGTCATCCGCTTCAACAGGTGTATACACACACACACACACATACACACGTGTGCTATCCTTCTGCGGACCTTTCACACTTATTATGGTGAAGGAGCACTCAAAGAAACAGTGATATAGTGATACTCAGATACACACTCACACACCCTGATACACACCCCGATGCTTGGCAGGTTGACACAGGTGGTTCGCAGAAGCCTGGTCAATATCCGGAAGGCTCTAAAGGGGCAGGTGGTGATGTCCGTGGAGCTGGAGGACGTTTTTAACAGCATGCTGGTGGGGAAGGTTCCAGCCATGTGGGCCGCTAAATCTTACCCATCACTCAAACCTCTCGGCAGCTACGTCTCTGACCTGCTGTCCAGACTGCGCTTCCTCCAGGTGTGTAAACCAGCCAGGGTGAGATGCAGGGCAGATGCAGGTATGAGCACAGTGTTGCACATAAACCTTCGTTTAAAACCAGAACAGCTCCCCATCTTCTCCACTTTCTCCTCTTCAGTGTTACACTTGTGGTGTTTTTGTGTTGTTTTCTAATAATTAAATAAGATGATAAGATAAAATTCTCACTTGTCACAACACTCCAGCTCGTTGTAACTTGTACTGATTTATGAAGATGGTTATGAGTGCCACCCTGTCAATTATTTATAACAAGTTCTCAGCAATTTTCAGCTAATCTTATTACTATTAGCATAGTTAGCATAGCCACATAATTATCTAACATTCCATACATTTCAGGGTGGTTAATCCAGAGCCTTTCCTTAGCTGATCCTCTTAAGTGATTAAAACTCATCTAGAAGAAGAAGGCGTTCAAATCTTTATACAGGTTGCGTTTACAGACCTGTCCAGGAGCAACATCGCTAATTCCAACTCCAGCATCGTTCCTTCATCAGTAATGAAATACTCCATCTTGGAAAAGCGCTACATGTGTATCCTGGTGTTATTGCATTTCATGGCATTAGTTGTTTTCCCCCAGGAGCAGAGCATGGTTTTTACTAACACAAGATTTATATGGCTGCACTGGGAGTTTACAGGCTTCAGCCATGTTCCTTTGCTCTCCCAGCGTGCTGCGGTGGGGGCAGAGTGAAGAGGTGCCTGGGAGTGGCTGTGGGTGTTTATAAATTACTGACACCAGGCCCCTCCTAACACCTCGGGTCTGGACTGAAGTGCCTTGGCAAACTTTTTTAGCTACATAGTACACTTGTGCTGAGGCTTGAATTGTTTTGGTTTTAGACCATTATCTCCTGCTGCAGATGTTTACTAAACTCCGCTCCGCTACACTGCCAAACCATAAGCAAGAACAGGAACTAATGTGTTTCCCCAACATTCCACAACATTAAATTTAACTATATGTGTTCTTCAATCATTTTTTTAGGTAAATTGCTATAATATGAAAGGACAAGACACTTGCTCTTATAGAAAAATAATCAACTTCAGCGTGGGAAATGTAACTCCACTCTGCTTTTCTCTGTGTGTGTGCGTGTGTGTGTGTGCGTGTGTGTGTGCGTGTGTGTGTGTGTGTGTGTGTGTGTGTGTGTTAGGAATGGATAGATGATGGACCTCCGGCTGTGTTCTGGCTGTCCGGGTTCTACTTCACACAGTCCTTCCTCTCTGGAGTGTCACAGAATTTTGCACGTAAACACACCATCCCCATTGACTACATCAGCTTTGAGTTTGAGGTAGGGGTGTGTGTGTGTGTGTGTGTGTGTGTAGGGTGGGTGTATTTACAGTTGAATACTTTTTTCCAAGACAAAGATGTGTTCCATTCCATTCTGTGACTTTTTAAAGATATTCTATCCTACTGGACCACCAACTAGAGCTCACCAACATCATGTTGTGATAACGGAGACTTATCAGCCATAACACTAAAACCACCTTGTGTATGCGTGAAGGAGTGTACGCGGTCTGCAATAATGATTAGGTAGGTGGTACATGTCAGAGTCACATCCACATGAAGGCCAAGACCAAGTTTCCCAACAGAACATTGTTCAGAGCATCACACTGCCTCTGCCAGCTTGCCTTCTTCATAGTGCATCCTGCTGCCATCCCTCCCCTGGGAAGTGACACACACACATGGCCGTTCACATGGTGTAAAAGAAAATGTGATTCATCAGAGTGGCAGTTTGTGCTACAGCAGCTCTTCTGTGGGATCGGGGCAGACGGCTAGTCTTCTCTCCTCGTGAGCATTAATGAGCCACGGGCCCCAGAACCCTGTCACAGGGTCACAGGTGGCCTTCCTTGGACCGCTTCTGGTAGGTACTAACACCCTGGGAGCACCCCACAAGCCCTGCTGTTTTGGAGATCCTGGTCATCTAGCCTTCACAGTTTGGCCCTGATGAAAGTCACTCAGATTATCCTGCTCCCCATTATTCCTGCTCTACCATTTTGCACGTCACATTTGGATTAGCGCTGCTCTGTCTTGTTTTTGTCTTGTCTTGTTATGTATGCACTGTTTGCAGTGTTTGCACATTTGCACACTGTGTACCGTTTGTTGTTTTTTGCCATGTTTGCACACATGCACTTTATGTTGTCTTCTGTTACACACGTGCACCTTTTTTACTTCTGTGTTGTCTTATATGTAGCTCCTTGGTCCTGGAGAAACGTTGTCTCGTTTCACTGTACACTGTACCACATGTATATGGTTAAAATGGTTTATGGTATTAGGGTGATTCTTAATTTCCTTCCTATTATTAGCGTATTAGTTTTATCAGGTTCATTGGAAGCACATAAAGGTTTTTTATTTCCTACTTAACGTTCTTGATATCTATCTCTCTCTCTCTCTCTCTCTCTCTCTCTCTCTCTCTCTCTGTTTATCTCAGGTGATGAAACAGGAGAATGAGATGGAGGTAAAGCCCGAGGAAGGTGCGTACGTTCGCGGTTTGTTCCTGGAGGGAGCTCGGTGGGATCGGGAGTACATGGTCATCGGAGAATCGCATCCCAAAATCCTCTTCGACTCGCTGCCCATCATCTGGCTGAAGCCAGGAGAGAGCAGCAGATTCCTGCACAGGCGTGTGTACGCGTGTCCAGTGTACAAAACGAGCGCGAGGAGGGGCACGCTGTCCACCACCGGACACTCCACCAACTACGTCCTGTCCATCGAGCTGCCCTCTGACCGGCCGCAGGAACACTGGATCAACCGCGGAGTGGCTGCACTCTGCCAGCTGGACGACTGAGTACACACACTCACACACACTCACACTCACATTTACACAGAAACATTTATACATTAAATACATACATCACCACTACTAGCACAAATAGTATACGCATTAACATATGTATTCATTTATACACACACATACACACTTACGTACACTACAGTAACATGTTTACAGTCTTGTTTACAGGTTAATAAACTTGTGTATGCAGCTTCCTGTGTAAACACTGACTTATTGCTCCAGTTCCTTGGTGTTGTTTGTGTTTTGTGTGTTAACTCCAGTGTCTGTGCTAGTTTTTCTAGTTCCTCAGGTAGTGAATAAGGGAATTGGGCCACATCCTGCTGTGTGGCCTGTGATTCCCAGCTGCACTGCTGTCAGAGCTGCTGTTATAGAAAAATCAGCACCTTCTGACCAATCACAATCCAGAATTCAACAGCTCACTGATATAAATATCAAATACTGTGTTCATGTAATATTCTCCATGCTGTGTCATAAAAAGCAGTAAAAGTCTATGTAAGTCTATTTCAGGGTGTAGGTGAAGTAGCATGAAAGGTTAACCCATCAGGGGGATTAAGCTGAGGTGTGGCTGCATTCCTCATACCTGGCTGCTATTAATAGTAAGGGATTTGCGTACAGCATCCGTTCTCGTCTGGATTTCTGAGGGCATCTAAAGCTCCACTTCAGTGTCTAGCACCTTTATGAAGGTCCTGGTTTCATACAGGAAACATTGCTCAAGCTCAGATATCTGAAAGTGTGTTTTAGTCTCAGTCTAAACCCACAGAGCGTCTGATATGTTTTGTTCATAAAATTAGACACAAGCTTCACCACCACAAACCCATCCAAAGTCTATATCAGTAGTCCTGATTTACACAGATATCATCTGTCCAGCCTGTATCTCACATACCATCAGTCCTGAACATGAGCTAATCTTAGTTTTGTCTACATTAACTTGCTACATAGGGGTACTCCTACAGATTATTCAAACATTGTTGTAATTTCACTGCCTAAATTCAGAACTTCATTTTAATTTCCAATTTCCATGAATTAACAGCAAATGGCATATACAATAGATAAATATCTATAAATATAACAGAGAGCATAGTAATGAAGCCATAACATTTCTGCCCATGTTGTAAATCTCTAATGTAGTCATCTAAACTTTTATAAACACTTCAAAGTCCTTTAGAAATTATTTAGCTGTGGTCACCTTATCACAGCACACTCTGCTACTTGTGCAATAAATGTAAAGTAAGAGCTCATGGTGTCACTCCAGCAGCGGGATCGACCCCAGGTGTGCACTTTGGGCTTTTCATTTTTATGACACTTGCTCTCACGATTTCTCACTGAAGTCACACAGGCCTTTTGTATTCTACACACAGTCATTCGTTCATTTATTTTCCTTGCACCTTTCCTGGTGTGTGTCATGGTTTTAACAGGCTGAGAAGAACAGCCCAGACTTCTGTATCAGTGAACACATATTCCAGCTCCTCCAGAGCAACAGTGAGGTGTAATCTGCCCGACATCTGACACAGCTCTTACACACAGTGCTTTTCATCATGAACAGCTGTATATGTAC
>JAQQZX010000033.1:29264329-29277551 GCA_030068355.1 Notoglanidium maculatum | reverse complement strand
ATACGGAGAGTGAGAGACAGACAGACAGGACAGAGAGTGAGAGACAGACAGACTGAGAGTGAGAGACAGACAGACAGAGAGTGAGACACAGACAGACAGACAGAGTGAGAGACAGACAGACAGAGTGAGAGACAGACAGACAGAGAGAGTGAGAGACAGACAGAGAGTGAGAGACAGACAGACAGACAGAATGGGAAACAGACAGTGAGTGAGAGACAGACAGACAGAGTGAGAGACAGACAGTAAGTGAGAGACAGACAGAGAGAGTGAGAGACAGACAGACAGACAGAGAGTGAGAGACAGGCAGACAGTGAGTGAGAGACAGACAGACAGAGAGTGAGAGACAGAAAGAATGTGAGTGAGAGACAGACAGAGAGTGAGTGAGAGACAGACAGGACATAGGATATAAAAGCTTTACACACATGTCAAATAAAAATAACAGTTACAATAACCTGGTTGCATAAGTATTCACCCCCATTTGTAACTGTGTTCATAATGAGCCATTCATGTTCAAAAATATTACAGCGTTCATCAGTGAAATTATTCAGATTAACCAGAAATAAAGACCAGCTGCTTCTGTAGTTTTTTCTTGACATCTTGGATTATGCGACTGCTGAAATCATGGTTCTCTAAGAGCTTACAAGTCTGTACAGGATCCCACTTCTCTACAGATAGTGATCAGGAGAGGGGTATAAAAGAATTGCCATAACATTACATGAACCATGGAACACCGTGAAGGCCGTCATCATCAAGTGGAGAACATGGAGCTCACAGTGACATCACCAAGAACAGGACGTCCCTCTGAAATTTCACAAAACAACAACAAGAAAATCTTCCCAGGTGCAGGAACATCTGACACGTACTGACACGTGACAACTCTCCTGTATTCTCCACGTGTCTGGGCCGTGGGGTAGGGGGATATACTGAGGCCCTTTCTCACAAACAGCATCCAAGTCCAACTAAATCACCCTAAGCTACTTGTAGTAAGCCGTGTTTTGGTCTGATGAGAACCAGACGAACACCATCCCCAAGGTGAAGCACACTGGTGGCAGTCAGCACACTTATGCAGTCAGGTTATTGTAAGGTTTTTATTTTACATTTTTTCCCAAAAAAATCTTTCTGACTGTTTTTCACTCTATTTGTATACTTTGCAATTTTACATTAAATGTAGGGAAAGTTCTGACCTGATTTATCTTAGTGACTCTTATTTTTACAAACGCCGTGCTATTTTAACAGGTGTGTGTAAACTTTTGATATCCACTGTAAATCAGCCAGACAGATAAAAGTCACTGTTGCTTTCTGCACTCTCCTGTTTTTAATTTAATCCGTTGTGGTGGTCAGATCATTACACCTTAAACAGACTGGCTGTAGCCCATTTCATCAATAACTTCAGTAATAATCTTTATGTAGAACTTTTCATTCAGAATCTTAAAGTGTCTTTCGTATTAAAGACTCATGTGTTTAACAAGATTTAACAAATTAAGAACAGGGCAGTTTACTATCTGAGCGTCTCCTACATGGAGATCAGATTTACAAGCAGATTTAAAGAAACAGGCTCACAACAGCTAAATAATAATAAATGTAATAATGTATTACTTATTTTTTATCAGGAGTTAGTGGATGATCCTTGTCTTATTGTGGATGGAGAGTCCAGGTTTGACTTCTCTCAAGGAGATCTTGGTAAGTTAAATTTAAATCCTTAGTTGTGTTACACAGGAATTTTCCTTAAAAACGTTCCTTAGCCACATCAGCATGTACTGTTACTGATGTAAGTACTCAGTCTCTGCACGCTGCTCTGCTGCTTCACTGCCACTTACTGTACTTAACTGATGTATTTTGTTTAAATGCTACAACACATTTCTAGTTAAAATTCTATTCATTAAAAATATATTGTTTATTGTGTAGCTTTTATTGACAGAGATGGTAAGACCTTGGCTTTTTTTTTTTACATTTAAATGTTCAAACATATGCATTATAATTAAACACACACATTAATCATTTCCCCTACAAAAACTGAGGGTCCGTCAGAAAGTGCAGCATAAATATAAATCTGAGTAAAAATCACATGTATTTTGTTCCTGCGAATTTGTCATTTTTAGGAAACTGCTGGTTTTTGGCTGCAATTGGAGCGATTACATTCCAGAAGGACATCATGGATCAAGTCGTTCCTGACAGTCAGTCGTTTGATAAGGATTATGCAGGCATATTTCATTTCAGGGTGAGTTTAGCAATCTGCTCCGGTCTTGTTAACTCTGAGAGAGAATAAAGAGAGGCTGGTGAGGGAACGACTGTTTATAGCTGCTATAACATGAGCGAGAAGCGGAGCTAAACTTGTTTAACCAAAACAGTAAATGTAACTATAAATAAATAAAATATAAATTGTCTCATTCTTTAATCAATAAATCATTGTAACTGTTGGTGAGTTGCTGTGATGTAAGAGGAATAAACCACCCAGGGACATGCTGTTATAGGAAAATAATCAACATCAGGGTGGTAACAGTAGCCTGGATTCCACTGCAGTTTTGAGCAAAATACAAGCGATATTTTAAAAGTTTTTACAAATCACAGTAGTGAATGTCCTGTGCTTCCACTGAGTGAGGTTATGAGATTAATGCCAGGTTTTCTCCTCTCACAGTAGCTCTTACAGAGCGTTCTTTTTTCAGAACGGTATAATTTCCATTTGCTCGTCATGTCATGTGACTTAAATGTGAAAAATGTGTTTCCATTTAAGTTTTGCAAAATATTGCTTCATCAAATAGTCTGAAAAACCACCTCACGTGTGCGTAAAAACGTTTTAAGGATTTTTGAGAGGTTTTTTTTTTAATTCAGGTGTTTTCATTACTTATTTTTTTACTTCGCATTTTTTACTTTTACTTTAAGTATTTTTTTTACTTGAAATTAAAATATTCAAATTGGTCCATAAGCATGAAAGCGATGGAAACACAGCTAGTACCTCCACTTCATCACACCACACCGTCACTTCTGTTAGAACAGCAACACAACACACAGTGTTTATTCCATACCTCACTAACCCAACTCTTACTTTTATTTATTAACCCTGAATGTATTTCTGATAATCTCATTATTTTTCCACAGTTCTACAGAAACGGGCAGTGGGTGGATGTTGTAATAGACGACCAGTTACCAACACTCAATGGAGAACTGATCTTTGTTCACTGCAAAACCCGTAATGAGTTCTGGCCTGCGCTGCTGGAGAAAGCCTACGCCAAGTACGTGCAAGGATCACAATTTATATTTAACCAAAATTCTACATAACTTATAACTTCTTTTGTTCAGAGTGTGTGGTTCATACGCTGCAATGAATGGTGGGTTCATATCTGACGGTCTGCATGATTTCACTGGTGGCGCGTACAAAGCATTCAACCTGAGAAGCGCTTCTGATAATCTCTGGGGTCTGATGGAGCAGGCAGTGAAGCGCAGAGCTGTAATGGGCTGTGGGTCACCTCCAGGGGTAATTATTCACACGTACACACACACACACACACACACACACATTATACTCACACTATAAACACACACACACACATTATTGTTTGTATCCTCCCCTAAAATAGTATCAAGGATGTTCCTGTTCATGTTAAGGGGATGTTGCACGCCTGGTTCCTATGCTCTATGCTAACAGATTAAAACTATAAACCATTATAGTCCAGTTTAAATACATCAGACAACCAGTTCCTCAGGGTTCAGTGTTAGTCCCACTCTCAAGACTATAACTCTATATATAACATTAGAAGGAATTCAGTAAGTCATTAGCAAAGGATTATTAGTTAGATTTATTTTTAATTACTTCAACTCTCGAATAAACATCTAGCATAGCGCAGACTCTTAGCTTTGCTTAGCATTTATAGTAGCTAGCTAAATAACTTACCAAGTTTTATGCTTTCAAAGCTTGTTGATTTAAGTAGTTAGCTAAAGTGAATGTAGTGGTTACAGACCTGCTTCATGTTATTCAGGAGGTGAGATTCATTACCTTTTCATTACAACATTGTATAATCTGATAGCGGCTGTGATCTTATGTGCTCATACTAAACTAAAACGTCTTATAATCTGTTTTCTCTCACTTCTCCTTGGGCTGGGTGTCAGAATAACACCGCTGGTTGAATTTCTCACATTATTTTCAAGTTGATTTCTATTACAGTGCTGTAAAAAACATTTTGCAGGTTGCACAAGAAAAGTATTTTATCTTGATATAGCCAGGTTGGTATCCAGGCTGTAACACTACAAGATGTGGAAAAGTTCATGAGGGGTTAATCCTTTAAGGCAGGGCACTGTTACAGTATAAACCAGACATTAAAATCTATTTTCTGATATTGTATTTAAATAAATATTAAAATATTTTTAAGGATAAAACACACAATGGCACTACTGCGCTAAATACTTACAGTGTAACTGGTAACGTCACACTTTATTTTATTACTCAGTCACCTGAATGTTAAATCTGTGTGTTACTCCCTGTTTGCAGTGAATTACTGGTTTTAAGAAAAGATTCTTTATTCTATTCTTTATCTCCTATTTTGCACAATCTCCCAACAAATGTGCAGACGATCTGTTTAAAAGGAATTTGTGTGAGAACAAACCTGTGAAGATGAATTGGTCCCCCAGACTGCCACCTCCTGTGTCTTGCACTAACATGCCCGAATCTGAGCTCACGATTACCTGGCGGGTTGCATCAGGTCGTGTTACAGCTGTTTAACCCCCAGCACTGGAAAGAGCTTTAATAACAGACAGGCAGAAGCATAACATTAATTAGAAATGATATAGGAGTCAGTTTGATCCACATTCTGATTTATTCTGTATTCTAACACTCCTGAGGTAAATAATATTCCTCAGCGTCACTGTTCTTCATTGATCAGCCGTATTGGGAGGAAGACTGATAACAAGTGGTTTAAAATGTACTTTTACGGCAAGTTGGAACTCTGACTTGTATTTTCTGACTTGGCACTTGAACTTGTTTAACCTCTGTTTAGATATACAAGAATACATTTTGTAGTGTTACAGTTTGGAACTGTGTCTCGAAATTCAGAAAAACGTACCATGATTTTGTTTATTTAAAATATCTGACATTAATTTAGATAGCTAATGTCTCGTATTAGGATTTTAGCCTTTCCTTACATTGTAACGTGGAATTTAACTTCAGCTTCCTGTTTAAATTAGAAGGTTGTTGGCTGTTTGGTTCCTGCACTTTACATTATGAGCCCTCGTACAGTATTTACATTTTTGTCATTAATGTTATGTATTTTTCAGCCCACTCCTGCTAACACAGTGCTTCCCAATGGCATCGTGCAGGGACACGCCTACACCGTCACTGGAGTTACAAAGGTGAGTCACTAAACTGTGTTTTGTATCAGTGTGTGTGTTTTTAAGCACCTCTGGGCTGTTTCTCATGACCTTTTCATAGCAGTTTCTTTGCATGATAATAATAAACCTCTGCAGGAATGACGCACAAAAAAAAAAACCCATCAATAAATAAATAATTAAATAAACAGACCATTTTAAAATAACTAAGAAAATACATCATTTTATTATTTTTATAAATAAATGTGTATATCTGTGTTTTCTAATGAAGTCTCAAAATACTTCCAATATTCAGTTCACTTTTGTCTGGAAAATAAATGTAAGCACCAGAGAGTTTTATTTATGTTTGACTAGGTTCATGTTTTATGTTCAATGCGTTTAAAGGTGTTTAACTGAAAAGTGCGATTTCTTTCCCAGGTTAAGGCTCAGGGTAAGGTGATGAAACTGGTGAGACTGCTGAACCCATGGGGGAAAGGAGAGTGGAAGGGAGACTGGAGTGACAAGTAGGTTTCTGCTGATACCACAGTATTAAACACATGCATTAATGTCATACATTATACCAATGCGCTGTTGAATTCTGGATTCTGATTGGCCAGAAGGTGTGGATTAATTACAGCAGCTCTGACAGTAGTTCAGCTGCAAAGTTCAGGTAAAGTGAAGCGAAAGAAAGAATCACAGAGAAGATAAATTATACATTTTTAGTACAACAATAAAAGTATCAATATTAATAATTCAATCCACAATATAAATATAAAAACAAACAACAACAACAACAAAATCTTAATAGATTTATTCCAGTCACAAATAAGTCAGTTATTAAATTAAGGTTATATGGTCAGACTTTCTCTTCATGCACATCCACTACAGCAAAATTGTGTCAATTAATAGCAGCTCGTTTAATGTGCTTCATGGTCTCATTTCTATAGTAACAGCTATTTAAAAGAGACTTATATGGTGGACACTCGACATAACGAATTAAAACATCTGTAATCACTGAAATGGTGCTTCAAAAGTTTTCTGGAATATAATATTAATATAAAATAATTATTATTTAAATATAATAACACCCACCCATACCTTTTTTATTTTAGTGCGGTTTGGTTTTTATTTGACATATGTACAGTATGTTAACACAGGGTCAACAATACCATGAAATGCATTGGACAAGAGAAGAAACAAGAAACAAGTCTCAGCAATGGAGCCCTACACAATTTGAATAAAAACGTAGAAGATAAATGTAAATGTATATGTGGGGGTGGGTTTAGTGCAAGTGCCAGTGTTGCACATTAGAGAAAGTGATGTGTGTAAATAACAATAATTGCACATTGGAGTAAGTGACAAATTAAGGTACTAGTATTAGTTAATGATTGCACAGTTGACATTGAGGACAGAGAAAACAGAGATTTGTGGTATTTTTGTAAACAGTGCACTGTCTGATGTTTAGGTGCTGGAGTTAAGGAGTCTGATGGCCTGATGATAAAAGCTGTTCTTAAGTCTGGTAGTCTGTGCAGCCATGCTTCTGTGCAGCCATGCTTCTGTGCAGCCATGCTTCTGTGCAGCCATGCGTCTGTATCACCTGCCAGACAGTAACAAAGAGAACAGTTGGCATGCCAGATGGCTGTGTTCCTTGATGATGCTGTGTGCCTTCCTCAGGCACCATTGGAGATAGATGTCCTGAATGGCAGAGAGGCTCTTGCTGGGGATGTGCTGTGATGCCTCCAATACACTCTGTAATGATTTCTGGCTGTAGGCAGAGGAGCTCCCATACCATACTGTAATGCAGCCGGTCAGCAAGCTCTCTATTGTGAACCTGTAGACGTTTGAGAAGATGTCTTCAACTGCCTCAGGAAGTTGAGCTGCTGGCTAGATTTCCTGACCACAGTGCCAGTTTGTGTTGTCCTGAAGAGGTCCTGCGAGATGTTTTCTCTGAGGAACTTGAAGTTGCTGACCCTTTCGACCTCAGTATCGCTGATGTAGTGGGACGGTGACCTCTGGGTTCTTAGGGACAAGAATGATAGTGGATGCTTTGAGGGAGGTGGGGAACACAGATTGTCTCAGGGAGAGGTTGAAGATGTTGGTAAAAACCTCCACTAGCTGGGTGGAACAGCCTGGAATACCATTTGGCCCCAGAGGTTTGTGAGGGTTGACACTTTTGAAGGACCGCATAACATCAGCCCTTTCTAGGATCAGGAACAACATGGTTTGGAACAACATCATCAATGCACTTCTTTATATAGCCTATGACAGAATCTGTTAATTCGTTGATGTTGCTGTCAGATTCATCAAAACCATCTGCCAGTCAGTTGTCTCAAAACAGTTCTGTAAGACCCACTCAGTGTCACTGTCCCATTTGCAGATGTGCTTGGAAACCATTTTTTCCTGTTTAAGTTTCTGCCTGTACACAGGCAGCAGTAGTATGGAGCAATGGTCTGCCTTTCCAAAAGCAGGGCAGTGGAGGGGTTTGTAACAGTCTTTGAGTGATGTGTAACAATGGTCCAGTGTCTGGTCATCTCTAGTAGGAAAAGTAAAGTGCTGGTGGTATTTTTGGAGGATTTTTTCATGTTGATTTTGTTGAAGTCTCCCAACACAATAAATACTGCCTCTGGTTATGCATTCTCTACTCCATTTATAATGCCATACAGTTCATCCAGAGGTGTAGATTTTTCAGCTTGTGGGGGGATATAAATAGCTGAGAGGAGCAGTGTTCTGAACTTCCTAGGAAGGTAGAAGGGTCTAACTTTGAGGGTCAGCAGCTCTAGAACCAGTGATCAGTGCATTATTAACACACAGACATCTGTGGCCCATGAAGAGTTAATCATAAAACACACTCCTTCCCTTTTACTTCTCTGAGTCTTTTGTTCTGTCTTGCTGTTAAACAGTGAAACCCTCTGGTGTGACAGCACAGTCGAGTACGCAGGGCTCTAGCCACATCTCTTTAAATGCCAAAACACAAGAGTTACTGATGATTCTTTGGTGTTTAATTTGTGTGCGCAGCTTGTCCAGTTTGTTGTTTGTTGTCATGTATATAACAGAACTCTGGCAGGCTTCCCTCTCTTTGTTTTCCTCCAGTGACCTGCAAGCAAACAAAAGACCCAGGGGAGTGAGGCATCCATGATATCAAAAGTCGGTGTAAATTGCAAAATGGCTTAGGATCATAACTCCAAAAGTATTTGTCCATCATACTGAATGTATGATAGAGCTGTATGTGCACAAAGAGTCAGTAGTAAAATGTAAATAAGCACTAGTACGCTGAGATGACTTGGAGCTCTCGTCGGTGTGGCCATCTTACAGCACAACTGGAAGGTAGTTTAATTATTGTTATAATTATTATTATTTCATTAGTAAACTGAGATTTGCATTTACACAAAAAACATCCATCCATTCATCCATTTTCCCCACTTGTCTGGGTCATAAGGGGCAGTAGTCTGTGGGCTCACTCCAGGGTAATCAGTCTGTATCACTCCCAATCATTTGGGCTCATGCACAGAGTGATTGCTAACTACGCCCAAACTTGGAACTCAAATGCTATCATGTTTACTTTTCGATACATTGGAGAATATTATGGTTAATTATGGGTCTGGCTCTCACCTTATGAACATGGATTGTAGTTGGTGTGGATTGTAGAAAAGCTGCAAATTCCTTCTGCAGTGTCAGCTACTTCTGTAAAAATCTTCTAATGCATTCAGCAAGAATTACTAAAAATCACAGCGTTGCATAATTGATAAATCTGTACGGCACATGAGAGGGCCGTGTGCTACTACACCCAAAATAATCCACAATGTAAAACCAGTCTCCATCATGCTATGTGAGTGCACTTTTCCTCAATACAAAACATTGCATTGTGATGATGTAAGCACCCCGGGAGCAGAATATTTAGTGCCGTGTGAGCACGGGTCAGCAGGGGAACGGGGAGGGAGGACAATCACTCCTGGGTGCGGTATGTGGCAATTGAACACCCTAAGAAGAGACGCCCAGGCCTCCCTCTCCCCGGCCACTGTCTCCACCACTTCCAGGGGGATCCTGATGCATTCCTAAGCTGAGAGATATAATTTCTCCAGCATGTCATGGGTCTGCCCTGATCTGCTCTCGAATGACTGAGCTCCTGAATATAAATCAACATTGTCAGTGTGCTTGTCAGCAAATGCCTGGTGGTGGGCCTTTACCCATGGGGCCTGACTGGGTTCAGCCCAAAAGAACCACAGGTGTTGGTTTACTTATAGCCCCCAGAGTTCAGTGCTTATATGTTGGAGTATTACCTAGAACTTTAATTGCATTCTGAGGGAGGATGGGGACAATGAGTCCGAATGGGCCGTGTTCTGAACCTCCATTTAGGAGGTGGCTGTACAGAGCTGTGGCCATAAGGTGGTGGACAGCAGTGGCAAATGGAGCCATTAAGCTAAAGAAGGAGTCCTATTGAACTTGTTTAGCTTGTGGGACTCTGGAGGCAGCTGACAGATACCAGCACAACAACCATGCTGTCTTATAAACATATGCCACAGGGGATGTAACCAGAGGCGAGGACTCCGGTGATTAGTGAAACAATGTTTGAAAATTAACCTTAGTGGTCAGTTGAATCATATGATGTGTGTGTGTGTGTGTGTGTGTGTGCGTGTGTGTGTGTGTGTGTACATTTACAGTCTGTGATTATTATTAATGCTGTTTGTGTAATTGTGTGTTTGATTTATCAGAAAATCAGAAGTTATATGAATTCCTTTGCATATATGCTTTAGTGATGCATTTTCATGAAATATGTGAAATATGTGATGTTTTGGGGGGTTTTTCAGATCATCTCTGTGGAATCAAGTGAGCAGCCAGGACCGTGAAACATGGCTGGAGGATAAAAACAATGGAGAGTTTTGGTAGGTCTTAAAACAGTAAAGTGTAAAACACCTTTATATACAGCCAATATTTAAATAATTATACATAGCATATTTTATATATTTATCCATGTATCCATTTTTCTACAAGTTCTTATATAATCTTTAATATACATTTTATATGTTCATTTAAAATATGAGAGAACCCCCCCCACCCCCCCCACCCCCCCCACCCCCGGATACTATCACACTTATAAGGTATTTTATATATGGATCTGATATTTTTTTCTTGTTTGAACAATTTTTTTATCGAGAAAACAGCAGCATTTACATACAAAGATCTTAATCAGCATTTAAATCTATCTATCGCAGGATGTCGATGGAGGATTTCTGCAGGAGTTACGATGAGCTGGATATCTGCACTATTGGTGTTGACTTTCTCATTTAACTCACTGCATTCTGTTTATATTTCAGTAAACTAGAATGGAATTACAGAATTGCTCTACTAAATTTCACTTCTGTACTCAAGTTCAGCTAATTTTCATTTAATAATTCTGCCTTTCATTTGCTATATTTCAAAATATATTCTCCATTATAAACACATGAGTTAGTTTATGATTTACATAATTATTTACAGTCGTGCAGTAAGTCCAGATGTGCACTGCACACGGTGTGAGTTTCTCCCTCTATCCATTATCCAGTGCCTTGCTGTGATTTAGGGGCGTGTCTGTTTACAATGCAGGATGGGAATGAACCTGTCAATCATGAAATCATGGATTTCCAATAAATTATCTTTTATTCAGGTTTCCCACTCTCATAATGGTGAATCTAAAAAGGCTTTCTGAGTTAAATATTTTCGTGAGGTATTACCATCAGATGTCTTTAAACAATTAGTTAATATTCTTACTAGATTAAAACTGTAACGTGTCAACAGCACAGCGAGGGTTGTGAATGGTTTACAATTTATTACAATTATATATATAATTATATAATATTATTTATTACAATTACAATTCTGCATTTTATGTGTGATTGGTTCTTTGTATTTATAAGCATAAGCTCTTAATGTTCAAGGATTGCCACTGAAATATTTTTGAACAAAAAACACAGCAAAAAGGGACATAAAATTTCTAAATGTATGTTTCATTGTTTTGCTAAATTTTCTGTTCATCTAGTCAATTAGTATCAAGATTAAGTTACTAGCTAATGGGGAAGAGATTAGGAATATACTCATTATTACTAATCAATGATGAACATTCACATGTTCCTTGATTTCTTGTTGAAAATCATCTAATATATTGTTAGTTACCAAAATCTGTGTGATAGAAAAAGTACCTTCTGGAGAAAGATAAACGGAAACTCACAGAGACACGGCTGACTCCAGAGTTATTGCTGAAATGCCAAATCAAGACATCAACTCTCTGAGCAAACACTTTTCTACCGCTTGTGCATCCTGTTTCCTACATAGAAAACACTCTGGGTATTTGCTGATCACAGTTAGACGGTATCTGTTACTCTGACAAGGTGTCAATTCAATACAATCAAACATAATACATTTCAATGGAAAGTCTGGGGTGGGATGTGCTAATTCTTGTAGCTGTTGAGTCATACCTATGTTGTGCAGAATACAAATTACACAAAATTTGTTAGTAAATGCTGAAAAGCCAGGTGTGAACCAATTTGCTGTAAGCATACCACCCTTTTGATACATGGTCTTTTGATAAACTGCATGTGAATGAAAGTGCAGGCCGTCCAGCCGAATCACACCAAAGACCTGTGGAGGGATTTTCAATACAGTTAGATTTTCAATATTGCAGTTCTTTATTGCACATTGGTGTATTTGAACAAGATCATTAGGGTTGATCAATGAAAGTGATCACAGTTAACATGTTCAGCTGACTGCATCTATTCAAAATACAATCAGAGTAACGCGCTTTCCACACACCTACGTATGCCTGAGCTCACAGACCCCCTCGATTGCCTAGTGCTGCAGTAACTGACAGGAGAGAGAGTGAGTATGCCCCCTCCCTCCTGACAACACTGGCCAGTCTTGCTCTCTTGATCTCCCGGCTTCAGTAACAATGAAAATCTGAGTAATTTCTTCCGGTTACTGTTTCCGCCATAAACTCCCAGCTATATGTTTACAGTATTCACTTCCTAGTAGAGAGGCAACCTGACAGCGCAGGAGGACCCTGATTTGTTTAGGTGTGGAAGGTGTGGCTCTTATTTACTCACGCTACCTGTTGCGACCAACAGTTTACAGCAAACAAATTACAGTTATACTGAATGTTTAAAAAGAGATTTTGTTCTGATCCTCCCTGTGGATCTTTGTGGAATTTGAGGATGCAAAAATGGCACTGTTGGTTTTTTCATAATTACTATTTCAATTGTTTCATGTGAAAATTCCCTGTCAGTCATGGGCTTTATGTAGTTTGTGAGGACAGGTTCAGACACATCACATCCATAATGCCAGTTTCCCCTAAATCATTTATTCCAAAAGCAACAAATATTTTCAAATCTATACTTTTTGTCTGATGGTACACATGTAATGCTTTCTGCAATTATCATTAAAATTCACAGAGTTTGTAATCAGTAAACTGCCATAAAAGAAAACCTGTAATCTGCCACAAAGGTTTGTCTGTTTCATGTCACATCCATAACAATGATAAAATATGTATTTTTAGGATGTAAATAATTACATGAGTTTTGAGGATTTGTCTGTATTGAGCTGCAGAGGCTACATTAAATGCAATGTAAAGTAATTCACTGATACGAAGCTTGTCCATGTTCTGAGACATTTTGTTTACCAATATGAGTCCAAATGTCACATCCATAACACTGAGTTATAAACCGGTTTCCTCTTCTTATGCTACGACGTGCTTTTGCTCTTATCACTGTAATGCCACATGGACGTGTGAACTCCCTATGTGAGATTAGGTGGGTGTGTATTCTAAAGTCTGGGCTAGAACCACCTTGTATGCAAAAGATGTTAAACAATGATCTCAGCTGATCCTGTCTGTTCACGTTATAACTTTGCTTATTTTTACCCCAGTTCCTATATGACACAGGAAGTAAATCTAATATATATA
>JAQQZX010000033.1:29233547-29246094 GCA_030068355.1 Notoglanidium maculatum | reverse complement strand
CAAAGAACCGACTCCTTTAGGGAGCTGACACATTCAAAGAACCGACTCCTTTAGGGAGCTGACACATTCAAAGAACCGACTCCTTTAGGGAGCTGACACATTCAAAGAACCTGCTCCTTTAGGGAGCTGACACATTCAAAGAACCGACTCCTTTAGGGAGCTGACACATTCAAAGAACCGACTCACAAGAGACAACTCGTTCACATATCTAACACATCTCTATCTTAGACAGAGGTTAGAATGAGAGAAAGATAAAGAGACTGAGAGGGACAAAGTACACACACAAGATTTATTTATTTATTTATTTATTTATCTATTTATTTAGTTAAATCATATTAAACCTTTTTATAACAGTATAACATTACAAAACATTATAAATATATTTTCTTAAATTTAACATTATATTCTAATTGCTTAGAGTAGATTTTTGTATAATTTTAATATATAATTATTTAATACTTTTTTTATGAAACACGACAGAACATGGTTCAATTGCTGTTAGAGGAAGTGACGCAGGATGCGGAAGTGACGCGGGGAAAATTCCCATAATGTTCAGTCATTGAGTAAAGAAGAGCAGAAGAGGAACACAAAGGAGTGTGTGATGTAGAGATCACTGGAGAGTGTGTGTGTGTGTGGGAGCGAGCGAGAGAGACAGAGACAGAGTGTGTGTGTGTGTGTATATCGCAGTGTTAGACAGCGGAGTGTGTGTGTGTAGCATTGTAGCCTTACAGCAGGGACAGGGCTCTCTCTGCCTGTGTGTGTGTGTGTGTGTGTGTGTGTGTGTGTGTGTGTGTGTGTGTGTGTGTGTGTGTGTGTGAGAGAGAGAGAGAGAGAGAGAGACCTGGGACTGATGTAAAACTCGTCCCTGTGTAAAGGTGAGTTTTTATCTCTAATTAAACTCTATAACGAGGTGTGTGCGCGCGCGCTCGTCAACTTTTACGCCGGTTAGCCTCGATGCTAATGCTAACGCTAGCTTGTTTAAACTTTTGTTTTTATGAAGTTTAAACTGGTTACTAATGTAAATATAATATCTGAGTTTTAACCTTAAAAAACCCCGGAGCTTTATTTATTAACAGGTTAGAGAGTGTAATGTTGACGCACTGACGCTAATTTCACAATAACGCGGTTTTAAACACGGACTCGGTGATAAACTTCTGTTTTTGTGCTTCTCTTAACAATCCATAAAAAACAGGCTAAAGCCTTTCAGTGTATCTCACTAGAATTCTGCAAACTTCTCAGTGTGTGTGTGTGTGTGTGTGTATACAGTACCTGCAGTGTGTGTGTGTGTGTATACCTGCAGTGTGTGTGTGTGTGTGTGTGTGTGTGTGTGTGTGTTTAAAGTGCCCTCTGTGCTTTAAGGAGACTAAAACACGCTGCACTTTGATTAAAGTTTATGTTCAGGGAGAGTTTCAGAACAACTGAGCTGAAACTTATTAACCACACACACACACACACACACACACACACTCTGTACTGAACCGGAGTGTTTATATGATGTGTGTAAAACAGTTCGGTGGTGTTTCCTCTCCAGCACAGAGTGATAGATTTTACATTACACTTTATCCTGTAGTTCATCTTTGTTTACAAGTGTTTGTGTGTCTGCGCGTCTCTGTGTATGTGTGTCTGTGTCCCTGTGCGTGTCTCTGCCTGTCTGCGCGTGTGTGTCTCTGCGCGTGTGTGTGCGTGTCTGCGTCGGTGCGTGTGTGTCTGCCCATCTCTGCACGTGTGTGTCTGCGCGCGTGTCTGCGCGCGTGCGTGTGTGTGTGTGTCTGTGCTCGCGTGTGTGTGTCTGTGCACGCGCGCGTGAGTGTCTGCGCGCGTGTCTGCGTCGATGCGTCTGCCCATCTCAGCGCGTGTCTGCGTCGGTGTGTGTCTGCGCGTGTGTCTGCGTCGGTGTGTGTGTGTCTGCGTCGATGCGTGTGTGTGTGTCTGCGCGTGTCTGCGTCGGTGTGTGTGTGTCTGCGTGTGTCTGCGTCGGTGCGTGTGTGTGTGTGTCTGTGCGTGTCTGCGCGCGTGTGTGTGTGTCTGCGTGTGTCTGCGTCGGTGTGTGTGTGTGTCTGCGTGTGTCTGCGTCGGTGCGTGTGTGTGTGTCTGTGCGTGTCTGCGTGTGTGTGTGTGTCTGCGTCGGTGTGTGTGTGTCTGCGTGTGTCTGCGTCGGTGTGTGTGTGTGTCTGCGTCGGTGCGTGTGTGTGTGTGTCTGTGCGTGTCTGCGCGCGTGTGTGTGTCTGCGTGTGTCTGCGTCGGTGTGTGTGTGTGTCTGCGTGTGTCTGCGTGTCTGCGTGTGTGTGTGTGTCTGTGCGTGTGTGTGTGTGTCTGTGCGTGTCTGCGTGTGTGTGTGTGTCTGCGTGTGTCTGCGTCGGTGTGTGTGTGTGTCTGCGTGTGTCTGCGTCGGTGCGTGTGTGTGTGTCTGTGCGTGTCTGCGTGTGTGTGTGTGTCTGCGTCGGTGTGTGTGTGTCTGCGTGTGTCTGCGTCGGTGTGTGTGTGTGTCTGCGTCGGTGCGTGTGTGTGTGTGTCTGTGCGTGTCTGCGCGCGTGTGTGTGTCTGCGTGTGTCTGCGTCGGTGTGTGTGTGTGTCTGCGTGTGTCTGCGTGTCTGCGTGTGTGTGTGTGTCTGTGCGTGTGTGTGTGTGTCTGTGCGTGTCTGCGTGTGTGTGTGTGTCTGCGTGTGTCTGCGTCGGTGTGTGTGTGTGTCTGCGTGTGTCTGCGTCGATGCGTGTTTGTGTGTGTGTCTGCGCCTGTACATGGTGTCAGGTCAAGTGGCTTTATTGTCATTTCAGCCACACGGATGATCCAGCACACAGTGAAACGAGACCGCGGTCCTCCAGGAGTTACATATAGGACAACACAGAGTTACAAAGTCCACGTGTGTGACATTAAACACAGAACTGCAACTGCGGTCTCCACGGAGGATCCGTCGCTGTAGAGAGGAGAGTGGTCGCTCCGTGCTCTTCTGAAGTCAACAATCACCCTTTGGTTTTGTCCACGTTCAGAGACAGGTTGTTGACTTTTCACCAGTCCGTTAGCTGCTGCACCTCCTCTCTGCCTCTCTGCGTGCCGACTCGTTCCTGCTGATGAGACCCACCACGGTCGTGTCAGCGGCGATCTTCGTGTGTGTATTTCTGTTTGTGTCTACTCGCGTGTCCCCGTGTGTGTATCTGTATGTTTCTGTCTCTGCATGTGTTTCTGCTTGAGTGTGTGCCTGTGCGTGGCTATTTTTTGAACCTGTGTGTGTGCACGATTGTGTGTGTGTGTTCCTCGTGTGCACGATTGTGTGTGTGTGTGTGAGAGCGAGCGAGCGTGTGTGGGGTGTTTTGCCCTGACATGCCCAGACTGAGGCGTCCCTCATTAGATAAACGGAGCTCCATTAAGAGTGCGCGCGCGCACACACACACACACACACACACACACACACACACACACACACACACACACACACACACCCCCTGCCTCAGTGAGCAGTAGCCCCTCTCTCCTCCAGCTGATAATCGCGTGTATCGATGCTCCTGAGTGATGACAGGTGATGAACCCTGACTGAGCTCCAGCCTGCTGCTCAGCCTCACCTTTTCACCCAGAAACCCAACTGACCAGGAGGATGAGACGCGTTGGCTAGCGTAGCGTAGCGTAATAGCACATGACACACTGATGACTGCAGTGATACACACAGTGAGCTGAAGGAGGGGGTTATGGTTATTATTCTCTAACACAGTGTCTGTAGCTCAGAGGTTAAGATGTTGGACTAGTGATCAGAAGATCAGGAGTTCAGATCCCGGCCCTCTGCTGGGCCCTTGAGCAAGGCCCCTGACCCTCACCTGCTCACAAAAAGGAGAGAGAGACATGTGTAAGTCTCCCTGGATAAGGGCGTCTGCTAAACAATGTAAATATAAGTGTGTAATGCAGCAGGAGCTGGAGAACGTTTCAGCACTGAGCTTCTGCTTTATTACTCATTAATCCAGCTAGTGAACGAGTGTAGTTATATCAGGCGGTGTGGCAGCACTGCGAGTGCGTTAGTGTGTGCATTAACACTCCAAATGAAAACTTGTGTTCAGAATGTCCGCAGAAATCAGGTTTATTGGGCTCTTTTCTGGCTGTTGAATCGTGTCTGGTGGGCAGCTAGGAATAAAAACACTAACACTAAAAACAGTGCGCTCACTACAGTCACGTTATTCTGGGAGAGAGGTCATGTGACCGACGGCGTATCCAATCAGACTCCCACACACACACACACTGAACTGTTTAAAGCTGCAGGATGTGAGACGGGGGGATTTTGTTATTGCGAGGTTCTCTGTGGAGGAGTGTTTCGTAATATCGGCTGTGTCTCAAACCGCACAGCGTGTGTGAAGACGTTTGGGTTTTTGTGTTCAATTAAACCTGAAAGAAAATAATCAGTGGTGTGTTGGATTCTGTTATGATGATTTGTTTATTTGGATATCCTTATTGCTTACTAATTTACAGGAAGAAGGGGTGGGGTCAGGAGGGGTCACCTGTTATTAGAGCCTTGGCGGGGACGGTGAGAAGATGGAGTGCGAGCTTTTAGACCATGGAAATGCAGAAATCATGGAAGAAACAATCGTGATACTTAAGTGTGAAACTTATTTGCGGGCTTTTTAAGCTCTTTGAGTTAATATTGAATGCAAGATTTTTTTTGTCCTTTGTCACGTTTTACATTTACATTATATAATTTGGCAGACGCCCTTATCCAGAGCGACTTACATACATCTTATTTTATACAAGTGAGCAGTGAAGGTTAAGGGCCTTGCTCAAGGGCCCAGCAGTGGCAGCTTGGTGGTGCTGGGATTTGAACTCACAACCTTCCGATCACTAGTTCAACGTCTTAACCACTGAGCTACCACAAACCCCATTTTCTTTTTTTGTTCACAATAATATATTTGAACAGTTGACCCTGATTGATTGAGCCATTGATTTTATCAGGACGCCCTGCTCTGTCAGAGACGGCGACATTTAAAAACATACAAAGCTGCCACAACACACAGGATAAGCTTTCAGTTCATAAGGCAGCTGTTGGATCCGTTTCAATACGGTACAGTTTGAGTTAGTCTCCTTCAGTCGACTCGTGCGTGAGGAAGTCGGTTCAGAATCTGGATTGGACCGACTATTAATTCATGAGTGATGGTGAAGGAGTAGAAAAGGACTATAAACACATTAGTTCCAGGCAAATCACCTTGTATTAAATTATTTAATCAAGAATTCTCTTAACACAAGTTGTTTATGCATTTCCAGTAATAATTGATTTATGATCGTTGCCTCGAATCATTTAGCTCCAGCTCGTCTGATCGCTGCGCTCCTACTCCGCAGTATGCCTGAACAGCAATGACCTCCATGATGAGCAGTTTATATGGTAGCATGCAGTTTGAGACACGGCCCAGTGTTTGTCTCATGACTACTCGGTGCTGCAGAAATGTTTGTGAGAATAAAATAACTTTATTGTACTTTATCAGTATGAATCACAATCCCTGAGGACCAAGAACAAGAATGTTTAACGTCCATGGATTATTATTGTGATCTTGTCGGGGACATGCGCAGGCTCAGATATATCACACAAATGTTTTTCCTTCCGCTCTGCAGCTTAGATATTTAAAGATAAGCTGCGGTGAACTTTTTTCTTCCAGTCCAGTGATAACTTAAAAAAAAATGACTTGTTAAACACTGAACCTTTAGAAAGTCACAAGTCACCACAGTGAAGTGCAGAGTCAGATTGCAGCTTTGATCCTGAAGCTCATGGCCAGAAAAGTGTACAAAAGGCACTGAAGCTGAGACTACTTAGATTGTGTGACCACACCAACCCCAACCTGTCCTCAAAGCCCCCGATAGACCCCCCCCCCAGTCCCTTCCACCCTAGTGACCGTGTGCGTGTATGCAGGAGGAGGTTATAAAGTGTGTGTGGGTAACGGATGTGTCTCTGTGTCTCAGGGTAACGGATGTTGACTTCTGGGAGATGGGCCTTTCTCAGATGACACCACTGTCCTCGGCGCCGACGCTTGGGTGAGTCTCTTGATTGGTCCATTTTGTTTATGTTGGTGTTTCCATGATGACAGAATGACACTTCTCCTCAACCAATCAGAATAAAGATAAACGTAGTCCTATTAGCAACACTTAAAATTCCAGCTCTCAGACTTAGTAGAGTGTGGTTTCTGAATCTGACTGATTCAGTAGGGTATGGTGACTAATTCCAGCTTTGTGGTTCTGATTCAGTAGGACGTGGCGACTGATTCTGACTCTTGGGTTCTGACTCCGAAGGATCTGACTTTGACTTTGATTCGATACTGTACGAGCGGAATCTGAATCCGATTCCACTTTGATAAAGTATGATGGTGAGTGTCTATCAGATTCCACTTAATTTAATCTGTAGCGACTAGATTATAGTCTAGTATTTTATTATCTTATATTACTAGATTACTAGAAATTTCTGATTCATTCAGATGGTGACTGAATCTGACTCTTGGATTCGGATTTGTTGAGCTTTTGTCGTAATCTGACTCTCGGATTCCACTTAAATTACATCTATGGAGATCACGGTCCATGTCTGAATTTTTGGATGAAATATTTGCACAAAATCCCACAGGTCATTAAACACGTGTTTTTATTAGTCTTTACACACTAAGAATGAAATTTGGTGCAGTGAAGAAAAATTAATTTGGATCTGTCTTGTTTGATGTGAAGTTTTCGCATGTGAGAACGATTACCTGACCAATCAAATGAGAGCTCCACTGGGTTGTACTGATGTAGCAGAAAAGTACAATGAGCAGAAAAGGCAGACAAAATGGCCTGTGCTGTAGTGGCGAGTCTCTGCCCTGCGCCGGGGTTCCTCGCGTCTGGGACCTGAGCAGCTGTGTTTCACCTGTTGATACACACCTCGCTGAGCGCTGCTTTCTCTTTCCTGTTGCTCAGCATCCTGGCTCTCGGCTTCAACTCTTAATCAACATTATGAAACTCTCCCTGTTGTCGTCTCCGTTCCAATAGCAGATGTACCCCAAACTTTCTCTTACTTGAGAGCATGCCTGTATTATGATGTCATCACTACACGATAATTCCATCATTCACTCTGGACACCACTGATGGTTGCGGCGCAAAGCTCGCATGAAACGAGAACATGATATTTTTAAAAATTGCATTGGACTCGGTGTGCGAACATTCTGCACACATTTTCTGCATCACACGTTTTTGTCATATCCATTGTGTAAAGGCCTTAAACCTAATTCATTAGGGTTTGTTGTGATCTGACTGTCTGGTTCCTATTTGTGAAGATGGTTTCACACCTGGCATTAACTCGCTTCCTCTGTGACGGGATCAGAAGTGGACATTCGAGACGCTTAAGC
Organism: Notoglanidium maculatum; assembly: GCA_030068355.1. NCBI lineage: Eukaryota > Metazoa > Chordata > Actinopteri > Siluriformes > Auchenoglanididae > Notoglanidium > Notoglanidium maculatum. The sequence continues at coordinate 29,238,762 of JAQQZX010000033.1, read as the reverse complement.
GTTCTCACCTGGCATTATGAGCATGTATCCTGTAAGCGCTGTACTGATCGGACTCGTACAACATTTCCACTAGAGAAAAACTGCCATGGACATTTATTATGTCAGCCTTTCGCACCATTTGTTTTTAGGCAGAAATATCCTACTAATCCGATCTCCTGCACCTGTACACACTGTTTCAAGCATTGTAATCATGTAGTCTACTAATGAAATTTATAAATGAATGAGAGATGAGGCATGAATGAAGCTATGAAAAGCAGATGTGTTCATCACTGCTGTTAGCATCGCCTTTATCCATTAGCTTAGCAGCGTATGCATCCCAGACCTCCTCCGAATATGGATTGAGTGGGCGGATCATGATGCGTCTCTGCGACCCTTCCTTAAGACCCCGTTCACGTCTGCAGTCAGTTCCCTCCCTTACCCTCTGATCTCTCAGGACACCTGTTAATGCCAAGTGTGAACAGGACTTCTGATTCTTTAACGAGTGGTGATTAATCTGACTCTGTGATTTAGTTTTAAGGGTCACGACTCTGTTGGTTGTGTTAACACGCTGTGTGTGGATGTTTTTGGTGCTGTAGATCATGCTTTGCTGATTCACTGGACTGATGGTGCTGTAGCAGTTCTCCACTTGTTTCCCAGCAAAGATGATCAGTTTCCTCAGAGTGGACAAATGTCTTCAGGAATCTAGCCGAACCCGCTGCCTTTGACTCAGCCCTGCTGGAGTGTTGAAACACACTTGGGAGTGTTGCTATTGCACAATACGAATCTAATCACCAGTCACAGCCAAGCGTGAATCGTTATCCAGCCACACCGCTGACCCCGCCCTGTGACTCATTCTCATAATGACATCACGCATGTGTGATTTAGCACTAATCTGACAATGACTGCTCATGTACACTTCTGTGTTTATTTATAGTATCCGTCCCATGCGGCTTGTTTTCAACAGTATCATGTCTACTGTTTGTAGATGGGATGGTCAGGATAAACTAGAGAGGTAGTCCTGTTGGCAAGGCTAGGACAGGCTAGGCTAGGTTAGAGATGGTTCAAATGTCACTTAAATTAAAACCTAAAAACAAAGCTCTGGTTTAGTAGACCAAGATTGTTAGGGAATTATGACTTATTATATAATTTTGGCTTGTAGTAGTATGCTGACTGACTGATATTCAGTAGGGCATGGCAACTCATTCAGGTCCAGTAGGGCATGGTAACTGATTTTGATTCGGTAGGGCGTGGTGACCGATTTAGTATGGCACGGTAACTGGTTCTGATTTTGTTAAACACAGCAACTGACTTTCTTCATTCTGACATGGTTGATATTCTGATTTGGTAAGGCACAGGTTTGGTAGGTTGTGGTGGTTGATTCAGTAGTGCATGGTGCCTGATTCTGATTTTCTCTAACACAATAACTGACTCTTTCTCCATGTTGTTTTTCTTTAGGGCATGGTGACCACTGTCAGGTGGCGATCAGCCGGAGCCAAGCGGGCCTGAGCAGGAGTGCCAGGAAGGAGAAGGCGTGATAAAGAGGAAGAGAGAGACAGGAGGAGAGAGAAAGCGTGAGGACGCCATGGGCCAGTGTGTGAATAAATGTAAAAACCCCACATCCTCTCTGGGCAGCAAAAGTGGTGAAAAGGATGCTGGGAAGTCCCATGGCAAAAAAGGAAGTGGAGGAGGTGGGCCCAAAGAGGAGGCCAAGTTTCCTGCTGATGTCAATGGCACCAAATCACCAGAGGTTACCACGGACACCTCCACAACCACGCCCCTTTCTGATGTGAGGAGGGAAGAGCCTGCGCAGGACGGGGAGGGGCTTTCGCTGGCTCGGGTAGAGGAAATGTTTATGTGTTATAAGGACGAGCACGATGATGCCATCTTGGAAGAAGGAATGGAGCGTTTTTGTAATGACCTGCACGTGGACCCGGCCGAATTCAAGGTGCTGGTGCTCGCCTGGAAGTTTCAGGCTGCAACCATGTGCAAGTTCACAAGGTGAGGGATCAAAACATGTGTCTGTACATGCCACTTTACAATTAACGCTGCATTGCTAACACCTCACTGAACCTTGAAATATGGCTCCTAGTTTACTTCGGGTTTTGTACAGATTCTTTCTTTAGTGCTTCAGTTCTTTAACTCTCTCTCTCTCTCTCTCTCTCTCTCTCTCTCTCTCTCTCTCTCTCTCTCTCTCTCTCTCTCTCTCTCTCTCTCTCAGACATGAGTTTGTTGAGGGCTGTAAGGCGATCCGTGCTGACTCTATGCAGGGGATCTCTCAGCGTTTCTCCGCCATGTTAGACGAGTGTCGCTCTGAGGAGAACTTTAAGGACCTGTATCGCTTCACGTTCCAGTTCGGGTTGGACTGCGGCGAGGGCCAGCGCTCACTACAGCGCTGCATTGCCATCGCCCTCTGGAGGTTGGTGTTCACGCTGGACACGCCTCCAGTGCTCGAGCGATGGCTCCATTTTCTGTCGGAGAACCCATGCGGTGTGCGCGGCATCTCTCGTGACACATGGAATATGTTCCTCAACTTCACACAGAGCGTCGGGCCCGACCTGAGCAACTACAGTGAGGACGAGGCCTGGCCCAGCCTCTTCGACTCCTTTGTGGAATGGGAGAACGACCGGCGCAGGAGGGAACAGGAGCAGCGAGAGACAGGGGGTGGGGGCGAGAACACAGAATTTACCGTTGAGCCCGAGCCCACGGCATGATGGGAAAGAAACACCGGGCTGGAAGCATACAGGAGGACACGGAGTCCCTGAGAGTGCACCATGATGGGAAATGCAGGGTCAGAACTGATACCCACCCAGCATGGGCCCTAAGCACGGCACAGCACAGCATGATGGGAAACTGTGAAGCACTGGGATGGATGTGAAGAGTATTATACCCAGAACCCTTACTTTATCTGTGATGATCTGATGATGGTCATTTTATATTTTTAGGCTTCATTGTAACATAACGGATGTCCTCATACTACCCATGAGTTATTTTATTGAAAGGGCTCCAAAAAACAAAAATTTTTAAGCACTTCTATTTAAGTTATTGTTTTTATTTCTTTTTTTGCGTAATTTTAAAAAAAATGTTCTTAAATATTCTTAAGCCACACCAAACACCAGACGCGTCCCAGACGTCTGTCGCCCGGCGACGGTGACGTTTTGTTGCTTATAGAAGAAGGGAAATCTGTCCAATACCCAGAAAATGATGTCAGGATGAGGGAGAGAGATCAGATCAGGGCAGGGCTTTAACGGTTAGCTCCAGCACACAGCATCTACACTTTTACTCATTATTATCAGAAATACTCTCTCTTTAATTTAATGCAGTTTCATTTTTGGTCGAAGGTTATTTTGTCTGCTGTGACTTTTTTGCGGTTTACAGTTTTTCCCTTGCAGTGATTTCATTTGATTCCTTTTGTCTGGTTTTATATAAAGATGCTACAATTTATAACTAATAAAATGTGTGAAATTGGGCAGCGGACCACACAAATTGTCAGCTCCATTTATTTACTCTGTTATCTGTGTAATTCTGTGCTTATTTCTGTGCTTATATGTGCTTACACGACCTTTAATGATCAGGCTGGTTCCCCTGCTTGTTTATAACCAGGAGAAATATGAATGAAATGCTTTTATGCGTCATGTTTGACAAAAACAAACCTGTAATATTTTTTTCTCGTATTTGGGAGCTTAACAAAATAAGACCTCAGGAAGATGGGTGGGCGTGGCTAGGAGGAACAACTGTTGTGTGATTGGTCAGCGAGTTTCCTTGGTTGCCCTGGTGACCAGCTCCGGCTTGAGGGAGAGGCACGCGGGACTGTGAGGTGCTGTGCTATGTGATTGGTCAAATGATTTCCCTGTATACCAATCCAGTGTAAGTGATTTATACAGCGCTCTGTGGCTGATTCGTGCGTTTCCGTGGTTACAACCGCACGAGAACCTGAGAAATGGTGATTTGTGATTGGTCAATAGGTTTACTTATATGCCAATCCAGAGTAAGTGAATGATACAAGGCTGTGTGATTGGTTCAGGGGTTGCCACGGTTTCCAGCTGCCGCCTGAGCAAGCAGCACGCGCCACTGTGAGGATCGGCGCTCTGTGATTGGCCGGTTGTGTTCTCTATGGACCAATCCACCCGAAGTGAAAGCTATACCGCTGTGTGGTTGGTTCGGGGGTTGCCACGGTTACCAGCTCCGCCTGAGGTGAAGCGTGTGAGGAGAGAAACGACGGCGATCTGTGATTGGTTAGCGTCCTTTACCAATTTTCCAATCCACGCTGAGAGATAGGTGAGGCGCTCTTTGATTGGTCGGCTGGTTTCCACGGTTACAAGCGCCAGCTGTCAACAACAGGCGGTTTGTGAAGATGAACTCGGCTGCCAGTTCGGAGCTGCGTTCCGGATAAACACATGCCATGGACTGTGAGTTAACGGATTCATTAGCAAGAGCTTATATAATAATAATAATAATAATAATAATAATAATAATGTTAATAAAATAAACTCAAAACATGTAAAACATTAATGTAAATGAGAGCGTTTTGCATTAACGCGCTAGGTTTAAAAGCGAAGAGGCCAGTAAGAATATGACTGTCATGTTCACCGAATCAGCATGATGTTTATTTTAAATAATTTTATAAAATTCAGTTTATGTATTTATAATGTGAGTGAGCACTCCGTGTATCCGTGTAGAAGACCGTGTAGTTAGTTATCAGGTTCCCTTTTTGGGGGAAATATGTAGCTAACTTTGCTAACTAGGCCCAAAGCTGAGCCGCGGCGTGGAGTTTCCTTCATGCGGGAGGAGTGAACCCACTCCCGGGGAGCTCCAAAACATCTGCGGCTGTCGGCTGCTTCACCGCTGCTTCTCTTTCCCCTGAGCTGCTGAAAGTGCTAACTGTTGGAATGCTAGCAAACACGAATTAAGCCGTTCTATATATATGCTAATGTTTTTTTTCTTCCACGTGTGTGTGTGTGTGTGTGTGTGTGTGTGTCTCTGTTTGTCTCTGTTTGTCTCTGTTTGTCTCTGTGTGTCTCTGTGTGTGTGTGTGTGTGTGTGTGTGTGTGTGTGTCTCTGTGTGTGTGTGTGTGTGTGTGTGTGTGTCTGTGTGTGTGTGTGTCTTTGTGTCTGTGTGTGTCTGTGTGTGTGTGTGTGTGTGTGTGTGTGTGTGTGTGTCTCTGTGTGTGTGTGTGTGTGTGTGTGTGTCTCTGTGTGTGTCTCTGTGTGTGTGTGTGTGTGTGTGTGTGTGTGTGTC
>JAQQZX010000033.1:29178643-29189699 GCA_030068355.1 Notoglanidium maculatum | reverse complement strand
ACACACACACAGCACAGAAGACAACAAATTATTCAACGTCATTTGAAGATGTTTAGTCCTGGTGAGTGATTTCTTTTCTTTCTTAATTATTATTTATTTCTGAGTGTTGCTATAAGAATTTGTAACGTAAAGTTGTCATTAAAATAATCCTCCGTGTCTGCCCAGGTTAGGTGTAGAGTGCTGTTGAAACAAGCTAGTCCTACCACAAGAAATCAAACCGTACCTTTCACACCAGTGGATGTTTGGTATACCCTAAAATATGTTTCAGAATCTTGTTCTTGTTATTTGTCTTTACTGTAATGTAATGTAGGGTGCATCCTAGTGAAAAATGGAGAACCAAGCTACTAAGTGGATTTAGCTTTGCCTATGCGTTGTTTGAGATCAATTAGATTATCCCATGATACCAGGAAGAAGTGTTAGTTTTCTCTTGGTGAAATGACTTCATGTCACTGTTAAAGAAGAAAATGGTTGCTCAAAGTCTTAATACAAGTATCAACACGTTGGGTACTTGTGGCTGCTGAATATGTAAATACTTCTGCTTCTGTGATTTGCATAAACACTTTTGCTTTCATTTTATGCTCTGGTTTCAACTTCACTAAGTGCACTAGTACTCTGTTTTTTTTAATAGCTTTCCTCTTTTTTTGAAAATTTTGTTTAAGTAATTGATTTTACATTACTCTAGAGGATGTTTGAAGTTTGGGATCCTTCTTTTTAATAACAATGTTTGATATTTTTGTTTAAACGCTGGGTTCTTCCAGGAACAGGCATGTTTACATTGAGATCATGTGACACTCTAATTGCATGCAGGTCAACTCCATTCAACAAATTAATGATGTCCAGTGTGAACGTCCCCAACCCCACCACCCCTATTTTTGGGCCAATTTTGTGTAGATTTTTAATATCATAAAACCCCACTTATGTCCATTTTTATCCCAACTTGTGACACTATGAGCCATGGTGGAACTCTGCATAGTTCTGAGGTATTTCTGTTAGAGTACTGACAATGCAGATATTAATCACAGGTCAATATGCAGGTATTAAAAGTTTTACCAAAAGCATAACAGAGACTGTTTAAAAATGTAACATAGTTTGCATTTTTATTTTACTTAGGCTTTTAACCTCAACTCTGCCAACAAATCCAGAGGTGCAAGACAAGACGTTCAGCACACACTTCCTTTTGGCACAGCCAGTAAAATTAAAGCTAGTTCTTAAAACTTAGTGTAGTGTTTTATCAGGTGAGTCATTACACATATAATGTTAAAATATAATGTTTTTAAATTTTTGTAAGTGCGTATTTTTGATGCTGATTTTTCTGATTTGTTATAGAGGAGGGCAAAAAGTGTGGATTCTTTCTGAAAAATGGACACCATCCTGGACAACTTGAGAGAAAAACTACATGAGGAAACTGAAAATATTTTTGAAACATTAAAAGCAGAGCTCGAACAACGAGAAGAGGAGATTGAGAGTATGAGACTAAAACTGGAAAAGAAAGAGGAAAAGATCGAAAGAATGAAACGAGACCTAGAAGAGAATGATGAAGAAATAGAGGGAATGAGGCAAAAAATTGAAGAGAAAGATGAAGAGATACAGCAACTGAAAGAGGAACTAGAAAATAAAGATGGCAAAATTGACAGAAAGAGACAGAAATTGGAAAACAGATATAATGAGTTAGAAGAAAGGAGCCATGAAATACAAGAAAAAGATGAAGAGATAAAGAGGATCAGACAAGAAATAGAAGAGAAAGATGAAACAATAAACAAACTGAGAGAAGAACTAGAAGAGAAAGATGATAAGATAGACAGAAAGAGACAAAAACTGGATAACAGGGATACAGAGGTAGAAGAATTGCGAGAAGAACTGGAAGAGAAAGATGAAACAATAAACAGACTGCGAGAAGAAATAGAAGAGAAAGATGAAGAGATGGAGAGAATGCGACAGGAAGTGGAGGAGAAGGTTGAGGAGATGTATGGAATAATTGGTTTCTAATCTAATGTTATGCTAATGTTTTCAACACATTCTCACCATTGCAAATTTTTAAGAACACCAAAAGCTAGCTGCTGTGTAAAGTTCTGATTGGTTAGATTAGGCGTCAATAAAAGGGAATGTGGCAATAATCATCACTTCATTCATATTAAATGAGATGGAAACCATTGCTTGAACACATTCTCCTGATTGTAATTGATGCTGCTAAGTTTTGAATTGGAGAGGGTACCATGAAGAGCAGGTGCATCTATGTGCAGCTAGGTGGGGTAGAGCTGAGCTGGGCTGGGCTGGGCTGGGTGTGGTGGGGTAGAGCTGGGCATCACCTTCAAGGCCAAATGTGAGGAAAAAAGTAAGGAAAAAACAAACAAGGAGCTACTCTATTAATAATTTACTTGAGTAAAAGCAAAATTAATGATTAAGAAAATAACTTAAGTAAGAAGAAATAAAGCATCTGGTGAAAATCTTGAATAATTATTTTTCAAATTACTGTAAAGTAAGTCTACAATTGAAACAGGAATATTCAATGTATTTTTGAATAATTCTATAAACAAACAATGTATCAGTGGTCAAAAATAAATGTAGTAAATTTGAATAATTTATTTTTATGAAATATATATTATATCAAGAAATTATACTGAAGTACTTCATTTTAATATTTATTGAAGTAAAATAATATGATATAAATAGACTTAAAAAGTATAATTAATTGAGTAAATCATACCATAACAATGACGCATGTGCTGTAATGAGAGTGCATGATGAAGTTTGTTACATTTCGAAACCTCTCGCTCTGCATTTGTCAGGACACATTTTAGAGAAAACAAAAATAAGAGGAGAACACATACATGAGCTGCACGCAACAGTGTGAGGTGTAACACACCAAGACTGCATCTATCCGTTACAAAAATGGCTGATCACTCAAAAGATTCCAGTACTGCTTTTGTGTACCCTTTGTTGTTACTCATATCTGTATATTTTATTTGTTCAGTTTCTGAAGCTGACACTGCATTCACTGAATATAACTAGAGACAGCATGATTTTGTCTTTTTGGATACTGATACTTTCTTTCTTTAAAAAAAATTACAAATAAAAAACTCTGTTACTCAAAACGCATGTACATTGTAAATATAATAAACATAATAAAGTATAAATATAGCAATCAGTCAATTCTCTTTACAGTATATGCAAACATTTCCAGTTCCAAAAAATACGTCGTTTTCAATTCCAATTCCAATCTAACAGATTGTATGAGATTCTGATTTCTGATTTGTTTGTTCTGATATCCAATTCATCATTTTTTGCTGGGTATCAGATCAGTGCCATCAGTCGTTATAACCCCCCAGTGAGTTTGAATTATGAATAATTTAATAATGAGTGTTAGGGATGCACTGATACCATTTATACAGACCAAAAATGCAAATACATGTTTGGTACTTACCAATACTGCCAATGATTCCGACATGAGCTTTAATCAATCAGGGAAGCCAAAGAACATTTTATTATTTCACTGTCATTTTATTTAGCTCTCCTCTAGGGTGAGCTGTTATGCTACTCATTCGAGTCTTGTGGTTGGCTTCTCAGTCTTGTTCACTCTGCTTAAACCCTTCAACCACAGCTGGTGAGTCAGTGATGGTCTCATTCCAGGGAAACAGGGGTGGTTGTTACTCAAGTACACATTGAAATGGGTTCAGCTGGGTGTTGAAGGGAGTTTTGTGTATATTCATCCCAAGGGAGAAACTGAGAATGTGAGAATGTTCTGGTTGTTGGTATAGAAGGTTCTTAGAAATCTCTTGATTCGCCCATTTGACCTGACCATTGGATTGAACACTGATGCTTAACTACAAAGAAAAACAGACCAGCAGTCACCAGCCTTACAGCACTGATCACACCCTGCACTGCACTACGCTCCGTCCAATACTCTAGCACTGCTTGCCTGGTCCCACCACCTCTCTGGTTACAAAGAAGACCTGCATCTAGACTCTTCTTTGTTCTGGCACCAAGGTAATGGAAGAAACTTCCCCTAGATATCAGAACAGTTGAGTCACTAACTGTCTTCAAATGACAAATAAAGACCTAAATCTTCATGAAGTACTTGAATTAGCACTTTATTATTCCAGTAATCAGTAACCGGTATCAGGTTGTATTTTTTTTATAGAGATTTTAAAGAATTTCAGTAAGTAACTGGATTTCTGTAAGTAACTCTGGATAAGGGCATCTGCCAAATGCCATAAATGTAAATGTACATGTAGGGCTTTCTGTTACTTTAGCTCTCTTGCTGTAATTGAAAGTATACTTGTTTCTTCATTATAATTCTGACAGCTAATTAAAACATGATATAGAGTTTCATCCAGAGGAATTGAATTCTGATGCATTTCAGATCTAGATTTAGATGTTGTAAGAATTCAGGGTTCACATTCACTGGTTGGTGAATCATTTGCACATCTTCACTTTCAGTTATCTTTGTCCTGGTCATGGTGGTGGATCTGGGGTCTATCCCAGGAACACTGGGTGGGAGACACCCTTGATGGGCATCATGCACACATATTCACACACTCGTTTACACCTAGGGAAAATTTATCTTAGCCAGTGCACCTACAGGCATGTTTTTCTAAATGTAAATGTAAATTTAAATGTTTTTGGTGTAGTGAGGAAACACAACATGCTGCCCCTAAAGAGTTCTGTCACTATTTGAAAGTTTGGAAATGTAACCTGGGTGGGTTTAATCCTATATTATTGCAGAGAGTGGCTCTCTCTAGTGGCTGTATAGGGAATTTCATCATTGAGGTGATAATTTTACAATAGATAACTTTAAAAATGTATGATGTACAGCATTTTTAAGAATGTACCAAATTGTTGATTTGGCCACTCCTAAAGTTCTGCTGTTTTTTGAAAGGTCTGCTTTGTTTTTTTCGGTCTAATGATGGCCTCCTTCATTTGTATCGACAGCTCTTTGGGCCACATATTGAGATTTCCCATGAACAGCTACCAAATGTAAATTTAACATTTTGGAATCAACTCAAGATCTTTTATCTTCTTAATTTGTCATGAAATAATGAGAAAACAGAACATAACAGACAATGAAACTGTTTATCAGTAAACTGTACCATTACATTTGAGCCTGGGAAAATGGAGGGACTGTGTAAAAAATAAAGGGCTGTAATTCCTGAACAGTTAATGCAATATTTGTTAAACTTCTTGAATTAGTTAAGCTGAACATCTACACTTCAATCACATCTTGACTGCTTCATCTCAAATTATGGTGATGTACTGGTGTATATAAATTGTGTCACTATCTATCTATCTATCTATCTATCTATCTATCTATCTATCGATCTACAAAACTGCAGCTGAACAATAAAAAAAGGATTAGATAACATTAAGTCGGTCAGTAACAGAAAGTGTGTGTGTTTAAGTCTATGATTAAGCACATCAAATGACTGCTGAGCTTCACACTGAATCTTTTGTCAAGATGATGATGATGTCACTACCGTGCAAGGAGGGTACAGGACCTGTGTGTGTGTGTGTGTGAGTGTGAGTGTGTGTATGTGTGTGTGTGATGAGCTTTAAGTTTTCTGGACGTGTTGGTAAACAGCGCACACAGTGAGTCTCTCTGCTTTTAACTTCATTTTTTAATTCAGTGGTTTAAATATTTATATTCATGTTCCACTTAGTAGCAAATTGTAATTGTAACTTGAAATTGTAAGTTTTTCAGACTTCTTAAAGTTATTCTTTTACATTTTTTTTGAATGTGGAGGCATATAATGTTCTAACCTGAAAATTGTAAATAGTGTAAAAATCTTCATTTTCATTTATTTATTGACATTAGCTCACTTTTGCAAAGTTTCAAAGATTAAAAGATTAACAACATATTAATTTAATGAACATATTATATAAGTTTCCTTGTGTAAAGTTGTGTCTACTCATTTCTTTTTTACATTTTGGTTTGTAAAAACTTTATTTTATAAAGAATTTTGATGTACTTGTTGTATGATATTGTGCATTTCAAATGTCTAAATCCTGACAGAGTGAAAAGCAGTCTGAATTGAATGGACTCATTGTATGTGTGTGTGTGTGTGTGTGTGTGTGTGTGTGTGTGTGTGTGTGTGTGTGTGTTGCAGTAAGATGCTTGCTCTGGTTTTGCTGTTCTCTTTGCTGTCCCTCACCTCGGCCACTAAAGGTTTGTATGAAATAATCACGTTAATCGGTGACATCTTATTTTAATTAATTCTGCTCAATTAAAGGCTGTTCACACCACTGCTGAATTCTGAATTCTGGTTGGTCAGAAGGTGTTAATTAATTCATTTTTAAGTAGATGGTTAGTATCTCTGAAAGTAGTATAGCTGCAAATCACAGGTTTATATTAATGAACTCATTCTAATACATTATTGTTTCTATAGAAACAGGGACGTGAACAGGGGACGCTTTGCATAAACTTATTAAAAAACATGTAATCACTGATGTGTTGAGGTTTTCTGTAAGGAGAAGTGTGTTTATATAACATGTATGAAGGAGTCTCCATTGTCAGCACTTTGTAACAGTCAGTGGTAAAGCTGGAACTGTACGTTTTCTGACATCTTCCGGACAGATTGTTTATAGCTGTTTATTGTTTATTCCGGAAACAATTGTTAATAGCTGTGATAACGTAAGTGAGAACAGGAACTTGTTTTGCCAAAATTCCACAACACTAAATGTATCTATAAATGGATAAAAAGTATGACATGTTTAATAAATAAAAAATGGTAATCATTGAATTGAATTGCTGTGGTATGAGAGGAATAAAACATGTTGGAACCTGCTGTTACAGAAAAATAATCAACTTCAGAGTGGTAACAGAAACTCTGCTTCATCACACCACCCCATTGTTGATTATCTTCCTATAACAGCCGCATACACAATGGGTGTTACTTATCCTTTTGTTCCTTTATTCCTCTCTCTCTCTGTGGTAGGTCTGAGTGGGAAGGTTCTCCTGTTCCCGTATGAGACAGATTTCAGTTTTGTGAAGCTTTCTCCTCAGAAGCCTCTCGCCCTCTCAGCGTTTACTCTGTGCATGCGCATCGCTACTGAGCTGCAGGATGAGCGGCAGGTCATCCTCTTTGCATATCGCACCAACAGCACAGACGAGCTTAATATATGGCGTGAGAAGGACGGACGGATCTCGTTCTACCTGGGTGGAGATGGTGCACTGTTCCGCCTCACGCCCCTCTCCAGCTTCCGCACTCACCTGTGTCTGACGTGGGACTCCGGCACCGGACTCGCCGCGTTCCACATAGACGGACACCGCAGCACACGACAGATCTACAGACAGGGCCACAAGATCCGTCCACATGGCACTGTACTGCTCGGCCAGGACCCCGACACACACCTGGGGGACTTCGAGGTGACGCAGAGCTTCGTGGGAGAGGTGACGGACGTAAACATGTGGGACTTTGTGCTGTCACGCATCCAAATCAGCACTCTCTATGTCAACCTGAAACAAAGAGTGCCACGTGGAAACGTGTTCGACTGGAGCACTGTGGAGTACAAGATCCACGGCAGTGTAGTGGTGCTGCAGGATGACTGACCACACACACACACACACACACACACACACACACACAGAGCAATGTAGCTATAAAACTATATCTTTTGAGCTCCAAATTGTAATGGGGTTGTGTATTATACTCATACACACACGCAGATACTAACTACAATAATAATGACATTTACAAAGATAATAAAAACAGATGTTAACACGCACACACACGCACACACACACACAAAACCATTGTGATGTGGACCGTCTATTGTCAAAATATTAACAGAGAAATAATAAAAGTATGCAAGTCTGATTGTGCCGAGTTATAAATGAAGCAATAGCACTCATAACCACAGTGTGGCGCTGCTGAATCACTCACGGCTTCAAATGCAAAAGGCTCTATCGCTAGCGTTTCGGTTAAAAATATTTCAGCTTGGAGCAGGAACAATGATGACTGTTTCTATTTAAAAACAATGCATTCATAATAATTACAATACAAAATAATTTTACCCCGGCAAACACAGAACGTTAAACTAATGTTAGCTTATGGTTATTCTATGGTATAGTTTTACTAGAACCTTTTCATGACGTTTAAAGAATGCTTCAGGGTTAGAGCAGAACATTCCCCAAATGTTTTGGGAACTAAAAGCCATAATATTTAAATAGTTTTTGTATTTATTCACACAACTATATGAGAACATTCCCAGAATGTTGCACAGAGCTTGAAAGTATAAAGTGATTCTTTAGACGTTATGCAAAACACACAACTTTTAAACTTAATTGGTTTTTGTAACAAAACAGTGAGAATAAATAAGTTTCAATAAAGTGTGATTAGAATGGTAATGTTAAGGACAGAAGTAAACATTGCGAAACAACATTTCAACAAAAAAATAATACATAAGTAGAGCCCTGCTGGTGAAATCTCTCCTTAATGGAGATAATAAATGAGCATGAATATAGGTAAAGTGTTAATAAGACCTGTACTTTATTCTTTATGATGAAATCGGTTTACTGTAATGATTCAGAAAATTACACAATGAAAAATAAAATCTTTATTAAAGATACTGTTATCATCCTGATAAAACCCTCAGTGAGCGGTCATTAATCTATTGATCTTTTTCAGAGACATGATTAGGGAGCTGGGAGCAATAAAGAAATGATTAATAAATAAAGTGATAATTTTGGTACACTAAAAATTCTTGTTTTTCACTTCTCCTCATTGTCCTGAAGCACAGACAGATGACGAGAGGTTTTTGGACTGAGAGAGGTTCAGAGCTCAGCACTTACACAGCTGATGAGGCTCGATGGCTCGAAATATTTTTTCAACACGACCCGAGATCATAAAATCATTTCCATGAGAAAGTGCTTTGTACAAAGTGTAAATGTCTGTCTCTGCGTGCGGCGTTGTACAGCACCGAGATATTCCAGGTGACTACGGTTCATCTTCTTATGTCCAAAATAATACAGCATGATGTTTGTGTTTGCTTATTTTTCATTGATTTGCAAATCTTCACATGCTGTACTGCTTTGCATTTCTTAAAAATAATTGTACAACTATCAAACTCCGTGTTATTTCATTTACCTCGCACATGCTCCCTAACCACAGTATATTCACATAAAATAGGATTATACTGCCGCACTTGCTGGAAGAATGGGCTACACTTCCCATGTCCTGTGTGATTTGTACAAAAATGATAATACCAAAATAGACAAGATATTTTAGTTGATTCAAGAGAAATTCCATGTTAGGTTGGGAAGATCAGCAAATTAACACATCTGAGTGTCTGGCCATGTGTGGTGTTGGTCTTGTTGTGGTGGTCTTGAACCTAACACTATGAAAGCAGGTTTATAGAAATCCAGATTTAGATTTAGATCTGTGTGTAGAAACTCTGGCCTGAAATTAGACCTTGATTCCCAACCTGAAACTTCAGTCCCAGAACTATTGTCCAAAGCCGGAATAAATATCGACGGAGGAGTGACTTCTTATGCTACACTAGAGGTGTATTAAACCAGACTCGATGTGATAAAAACCTGTTATTTTTACCTCGTGGGCACATTTTTCTGGTCCCCACAAGGAAAGACTAAATTTTACAAAAATCTGGGAATACAAAAAAAAAAGGCAAAAGTTTTTGTGTTTTGTTTGGTTCCTGCTGGTTAATGATAGAGCTGGGTTAGGGTTATCATAGTTAGGGTTAGGGTTATGCCCATTAATGGGAAATGAAATGAAAATTAATTGGAGTTCCCCACAAAGACATAAACACAAATGTATGTGTGTATATGTGTGTGTGTGTGTGTGTGTGTGTGTGTGTGTGTACCAGTGAGCCGGTGGGGCAGACGGTAGCAGCCTCAGTGTGTGTGTGAGACAGCAGGACAACATTCTGGATTCCTTCAAGCAACTCTAAATTGATTTATAGGCAAAATGTATCTACATAAGTAAAACAGGGCTGAGAGGCACGAGCATGTGTGTGTGTGTGTGTGTGCGTGTGTGTGTGTGTGTGTGTGTGTGTGTGTGTGGCAGATGGATTCTTTTTAGGCTTAAACTCTACAATTCCACCTGATTTAAATATGGTGACATGAGCACACTTCAACATGCCTCTGTGTGTGTGTGTGTGTGTGTGTGTGTGTGTGTGTGTGTGTGTGTGTGTGTGGGGTGGGAGGGGGGTACACATATGAACATTAGATATTCAGTATTAGGTATTCTTACTATATTTAATGTAAATGTAAGATTGAAAATATTTTGGCGGCAAAATCAAAAGTATAATAACTTTCCTTTACACATTGAACTTCTATTTTACATATTATTATTATTATTATTATTATTATTATTATTATTATTACAAGCCTGCCCTCACAAGCACTTTCATTCATTCATTCATTTATTTATTTAGTAGCTGATGATGGTAACCTGTTATTTAAAGGGGCCGGCTCACCCTTCCCAGAATCCTCTGCTCCAAGTAGTGAGTCACCATTTTTTATGACATCAATATTCCAAAAACATTCTGCAACAATCTGGCGACATCATAGACCATAGACCTTAAACTGTAATGTGAAATTGAAGATATTTTGTCAAAGTATCTGTATTTTAAACTCTTTTGACTGATCCATTCCATTATTCTATGGTTATTCCATATGTAATGGACCAGAACTGGCCTCGGCTGTCTCACGTGCGGCAGCAAATGAAAGAAACGACAAGGCTTATTTTGTTCAAAGCGTCCACATATGACACAGAGATGAAGAAAATATTTGAGATGGGTTTCAGAGGATCACTAACAGTGAATCTGCAGAGGTTTTACTGCACAGAGAGCTAGCAGGTAGCAGTCACATGCTTTAAAAACTAAAACGGTTGGATTTGGGACGACTGAGCCATCCCTATAATCTATGATGTGTGTTCTCGTACCCTGGTGTTGGTGTAGTTTAGGTACTCGGACACTTAGTCCTCATTTTAAGGTGCCTTTCATCCAGATAATAGTCTATTAAAGGGGTCCTGTGTCTCTCTTTGTCTCTCTCTCTCTCTCTCTCTCTCTCTCTCACACACACACACACACACACACACACACT